>JAEBUP010000078.1:0-212591 GCA_023014405.1 Amanita molliuscula
ATGGTCAGGAATTCCTTGACTTCCTGATTTACGCATTCCGTTTGTCTGTCCGTCTGGGGGTGATAAGCTGTAGATTTGTTTGCTTGAATCCCCAACATCCCATATAGGTCTGTCATGAATTTTGAAGCGAACTGAGGTCCTCTGTCACTTATAACTTTTCTTGGGAGTCCGTGCTCCCTGAATATATTGTCTCTGAACAGCTCAGCTGTTCCTTGTGAAGTAATTTCTTTTACGGTGGGTAAGAAGTATGACTTCTTTGTGAATCGATCCACTACCACCATGATCGTGTCGTTTCCTTTGGACATTGGAGAGGTCCCATGAAGTCTACTGATATGACTTCCCATGGTTCCGTCAGAACTTCATTTGGTCTGAGAGGTGCCGCGCGCACCTGCCGATCCGGTTTTGCCTTCTGGCAAGTTTCACAGCCCGGAATGTATTTTTCAATATCCTTGCGCATATTGGGCCACCAAAAATTCCTTGTTAATGATTCCAGAGTTTTAGCGACTCCAGAATGTCCCCATGAGTGATGGATTGTGATGATGTCCTCTCGCAACACTATGACCGCCGGTACGTACACTCGTCCTTTCCAGGTGACGAGTCCTTTTTCTATTTTGTATTCTCCGTCGGCCTTTCCAAGGCCTTCAATAACCTGTGCTTCCCATTGCCTTGTAGGCACCTCTCTGATATCTTTTATGATGTCGTGTATTGCCTGATCATCATCGTATACTTGTATAAAAAGGTGTTCTTTGAGTAGAACCACCCCTTCGTTATCATTTTCTCCACGAGTATGCCCTGCTCGCCTAGATAGTAAGTCCGCCTTTGTGTTGGACTTCCCGCTCCTATGTTTTATGACGAAGTTGTACTCCTGCAAGTCCGTCACCCATCTCGCCTGTCGTCGATTTAAGTTTTGTGCTTTTCTGAAGTAGGTTAAGTTCTGGTGGTCTGTCAGAACTTCCACTGTATGCTTAGCCCCTTTAAGATAGTGGGACCATTCGTAAAAAGCATGCATAACTGCGAGCATCTCCTTGTCGTAGATCTCATAGTTTCGCTCGGCGTCATTTAGGGATTTCGAAATGAAAGCCACAGGCTTCCATACGTCATTTTCTATTTGTTGCGATAGGATTCCTCCAATGGCAAAGTCAGAGGCGTCTACCTCTACTCTGAATTGTCCGTCCTCATTGGGGATCCGCAACACCACTTCCTCTGCTATTGTTTTCTTAAGCATATCAAATGCTTCGTCCTGCAATTCTGTCCACTTCCACTCGTCTTTTCCTGTAAGTTGAGTCAAGGGTTTGGCTGCTTTGGCAAAGTCTTTTACAAAGCACCTGTAGAAGTTTACGAAGCCCAAAAACTGTTGGACTTCCTTTTTGCATGTTGGTTTTGGCCATTCTGTTACTGCCTTGACCTTGGCAGATTCCATCCGGACCGAGTTTTCACTGATGACGACTCCAAGGAAATCCATTTCCTTCTTGTCGAAGAAGCATTTTTTCTGGTTTTAGTGAGAGCTTATGCTCTTCCAGTTTTGCTAGGATATGGTTGACCTGAACCGTATGCTCCTCCTGATTTTTTGAAAACACAAGAATGTCGTCCATGTAAATGACGACCCATCCTTCTGCTATCTCGACTCTGAAGATGTCATTCATCATTGTTTGGAAAGTGGCCAGCGAATTTGTGAGCCCAAAGAACATTACTAAGGGCTCGAAGAGTCCTCTATTGGTTCGGAAGGCCGCCTTCCATTCGTCTCCCTCTTTGATGCACACGTTGTTGTAACCCCAATGTATGTCCATTTTTGAGAAGACCTTAGCTTGTGACAACTTATCCACCAGCTCTCCTATCAGCAGTAGTGGATACCGGTTTTTGACCGTCATCTCATTGAGTCGCCTGTAATCTTGTACAGGCCATAGTTTTTCCGTCTTTCTTCTTTACAAAGAAGAAAGGTGATGCCATGGGCGATTTACTGGACTGGATTCGCCCTGAATCCAGGTTCTCTTTTAAGAATTCATCCAGTTGCTGCTGCTCATCTCAATTGAGCGGATAGATTTGCAATCAACTGGGTTAGACCCGGGAATCAACTCTATAGCGTGATCCCATCGCTGCCGTGGTGGGTAGTTCATCAAAGGTCTCTTTCTCGAAGACCTTTCGATGTCCTAAGTAGTGTCTGGGGACTGCTTCCTCCAGAGTTCGTTTTTTGGTTTTTTCTGCTTCTTCTGCGGCTATTTTTGTAGCTGTGGATGCATAGGCCCTGACGTTAAGCTCCCGGTTCACCAATGTGAACTGCCAGTAATCTGTCCTCTGCTTCGAGGTCTTCTTCAATGTCCATTTCGTCTTCGGGTTCCTGAACGGATGAACCCTTCCAACAAGTGCCCGGACAACAGTTAAACTCTAATGTTTGTTTCTTCCAGTTGATGGTTGGATTATGTTTCCGCAACCAATCGAAGCCCAGGAAGATGCTTGTTTTTGAGAGGTGGGTTACTGTGCACTCGATGACTTCTTCATGTTCGCTGATGCGTAGTTTTATTTTGGCCATGTATTCCAAAGCTCCTCTTGAGTTTTTGTTCCGTCCGCATTGTAGACTGATATGGGTCGAACCAGACGTCTTTTGGGTATCTGGTGTTTCTCTACGAAGTCCGTACTGATACAGGTTCCTGTGGCACCAGAGTCCAACAACATTTTGACACGGACGCTTTTTGACTCGTCCATTGTTGTTACTACTCCGGTTATGTCTATTTCGTGGTATCCTGTTCCCTGTACTACTTTCCTTCGTAGATGCTCCAAATTCCACATGGCGTCGACTTCTGTCATGGCATTTAAGTCATCTACCAAGTGTCCGTCTACTTCTTTTACTCTTTTATCGTCTACCCATTGTTGTAGACATTCCACCGCTATTTGTTTGGGTTGTTCCCAAATCCTCCTTAGCATCCATGACGGTGTCCATGGTTGCAATCTTTGTCCCTTTTTTGCACTCACCCGTAGGTTTCTTAAGTGATGTATATTCCCACTGCATTCGTAAAGTAAGTCATGCATGTTAATTTGGGAGTCTACTAATACATCACTATCGACAACCTGGGTAGCAGCCAGCAGCGCTGAGCGCTCGCCTACTGGCTTTCTGCAAAATCCGTAACTTCCTCTATATGTCCGACTGGGGTCGTTTCCCTGTTGTCGACATATCTGACCACCTGCTTTCCCTTATCTCCTGCTGTAGTATTTTTGGGTTTTCTACAGGTCCATTCCTTTACTAGGTGTCCTTTTTTCCAACAATAGGAGCACAGTTTTTCGTCCTTTCCATCAACGTCCATAGCGTTTGGATCAGACCGACTTCCTGATGCGACTGGGGGTGGTGCTCTGAATTGCCACTGCGGACGTCCATTAGGTGCTGGAGCCCGTTCTTTGTATTCCTTTTGAGTCCTCTGGAATCCGTAAGCCTCATTGGCTTTCTGGTAAGCTCTTGCGAGCGCTGTGACTTGTGTTTGGATTTGATGCAATGTAGCGTTGTCCGGTAATCCTCCATATCGGATGAGTTCTCGACCAAGGGCGGGGTTGAGATGGTTTGTAAACTGGGAGATCAAGGCTTGATCGTTCCAGTCTGTCAACGAGGTGAGGGAATTGAACTTGATGATGTAGTCTTCTACAATCATCATCCCTTGCTGTAATTTTAATAGCGCCTCGATTGCCTTTTCCTTGGTCTTGGTGGACATGAAGAAATCGTGCATCTGTTGCTTGAAATCCGTCCAATCTGTGAACAGGAACTGGTTCTGCAATGGTCGTCTAACCCAGGCTCGATCATCCTTGGTAGATTCCCCTGCATTGAGTTGGGCCCAATCTAGTTCCCTACTCCATCTGTTGTTGTCAATTTTGTCTTGAAACTCCTGTTGTGCCTCTTGAAAGGCTTTGAGTTTCACCCCGCTCCAGTCCGCTGCTCTTTCTCCTTTCCCTCCTTTGATCCTATATAGACAGATGGATATTTTTCTTTTGGGATCTACTTCCCTAGCCAGCATGAAATACGTATCCATCTGCCATAGCCATCCATCTACCGTCCGTGGATCTCCTTCATAAAAGGCAGGCATTTCTGCCTTGGTGAGAGGTCCAGGTTCCCTTTGATTGGATCGTTGATACTCGTTGATCATTGCAGCGAGAGCTTGACCGGCACTGGTAATAGCTCGCTGTCTTTCCTCTGTCTGCCGATGGATTTCATCCTCTCGAGCCGCTACCGCTGCTGCTGGCTGTGTAGCAGATAGGGGTTCGATTGTCTGGGTGTCCTGCCAATATTCCCGCCATCCTAACACAGCTTGGTAGGCGTGTGTGACCATTTCAACCGTGAGTCGGAAAGGAGTGGCGCCTAGTTTGTAATGACCCATTCCTTTTCTGCTGAGCCACTCGACGTGGAACCATCCCCTGCAGTTGCTGTTGTATTTTTCGATGTGCAGGGTGGTCTCCTTGTCATAGGTGTTTCGGATGATGGTCATGACATCGGTTTCTCGTAGGCTGTGGTCCCAGGAACAGATCTCCTGAATCTGAGGATATGCCGGCCAAAGGAATTCGTCCCAGTATTGTTTTTTAATTAGAACCAGGTAACAGTAACCTGGTATGTCAGGGTTGAATCTGCTGTTGGCCCAGGACATTTTTGGGTAAGGGTAAGGCAACCATGCCTCCCTTTCTACGATCCTTCGCCACTGATCGATTTCTCTTCGCTTGTGAGCATCATTTGCTTCTTGCGGGTACTCTTCGTTTGAGAGCCAATCCGCCGTAGTGGGCACACCACCATTCCAGTGTGCTGCGTCACCTCCCTGAGTGACGACTCATGCTTTATTTTCTCCCGGCCCTTTAGCTGCCACTGCGTATGACCGCGCTGGTTGCTCAAGGGGTTTTTGTTCTATTACTGCTGGGTATGTTTGTCCAGCTGCCTCTGCATAGGCCTGCTCAACCGTGACCGTGGTCCTGAGGTTGACTCGTTTAATCGGGGTTTGGGCGAGCTTTCGCTGTGCTGCCCTTCGCTTGGATTTGGATTGTCTGCCAAATCGTACGGTCCATGTGTAATGGGAGACTTTATGTAAGTCCACCAATTCGTCCCAGGTGTACTCGATATCGTCTCGTCGTACAGCTGATTCTTCGACAATGTGACACCGCCCAGGTCGGATGCTATCCTGGATGGCGAAGACCACCGAGTCGTCACGAAGTTCCGGTTCCCAACTGATGATGTCGTAGAGGGTAGGCCAAGCTGGCCAGTTGTACTTGTTGTAGCATTCCTCTTTGAACAGGTACATGTAGCAGTACCCGTTCTCCCTCCACTGGTTAGGTGCAATCGGACTCCTGGCTCTTGGTCCTGGGAGTTGCGCTTTAATGTTGGCGCGCCAACCCAAGAGTCTGGCTTTGTGATCATTCCAGGAATCTTCCCCAATGTCTTTGAGGAAGTGGTCCAATCCTATCGATCGAAGATGGGGGAGTGGCTCGGTGCACAGTCGTTCCGGTGTCCTGGCAATGACAGCCCCAGGTGGCTTGGTGATTAAGAGGGGGTCGAATCGAATCCCCTTGCGGCGCTCCTCTTCTTCCTGCTCACGCTTCCATTTAGCGTAGCAGGTCACCCGTATGTTTCCGTTCATCGCGTGCATCCACACGTTCCAATCCTCATGACTCATAGTCATGCCCTCGTGTTGGTAGAGCTCCTCTACGTGGTGCGCGCATTGGAGTCGTTCAACAGCCACCCGATAACGTCGGATGGCCTTGTCGCCGTTGTTAATGAGAAGAAGCCACTGGTTGTATTTTGACGATACCAGGGCTAACCAGATGGGGTTGGAGGTATCCCCTTTGTATTGCACCTCCAATAGTTCGATGAGGGTTTGATATTCCCTCTCAGCTTTCCGCATTGCGTGTTCGGCCCATAAGACTGCATGAGTGGCAGCCCTTTCCATAAGTAAGGCCTCCCAGGCCTCTTTCTGCTCTAGCTCTTGTTGAGCCTCCCGCTCCCGTAAGAGGGTCTGCGCCTGAGCGCATTCGAGTCGTCGTGACTCCTTCCGGTGTTTCCAGTATAACCGGACGTGGTTGTCGTAACGGCGAATGACTGTGTCGCCGATGAATTCTTTGGGTCCTGTCTGGACCATGTCGTGAACTGTGACCCAATCCGCATCGAAGATGCACCCGATCTCCGATAGTGACACCTGGGTGTAGGGTAGGATATAACTGAACGAGCACTGCATTGTGTCTCGTCGTGGGTTCTGCTGTAATAAATCTTCAATCAAGTTTGGGCCTCCACCGACACTTGATCCGTTCCTCTGGCAATAAATCCGCACCAGCTGATGATGTCCCTTGGGAAACAAGGGAGTTATTGTTTGATTGTCGTGGGTCCTCAAGCTACTCAGAGGTGTACACCTGGCAGTTCGCCTCACTGTCCTTGTGCCTAGTTATCAGATGCGCAGCAAATTTCGCATCTGCTAGTACAGAGGGTATGTGTGGACTTTATATCAGCCTTGATATGTACAGCAACCGGGTTGGTTCTCTCATTCCTGAGTTTTTCCGCAGTAACAATATACTATGCCTGGGGCATGTCTGTGGTCTCCTGCCTATGCTCTCCCAGCACACTAGTATTCTCGTTTGCTACTGTTTGGTAGACAGACCCAACGGGTGAATTGAGGACGTCTCGTTTGACGCCTGTTGACAGTACTGTGTCGTAGTCGCCTGGAGAGGTCGCGGGCTGTGCGGTTACTACCTCTCAGAGTGAAACTAGGCCATTGGTGTGTTGAGCAACGACGAGCCAATCATGCTCGGTGCTTTAACCAACGGGGTAGAGTGGTATAAGACTCTAGATTATGTTAGGACCACGCCTAAACACAACCTGAGAACTTAAGAGTGGGGCTTGTTCAGCCAGAGACAAGAACTTTTGCTCAAGTAGCTGTCTAGGTATGACAAACTATCTAGAGTCTTAGGGACTCGCTACCTAAGACTACAACCCTTATAAACCTCTCTCCTGGTCTGTGCGCAGACAGCGCGCAGCTAAAGTCCCTCAAGCCGGGATCAATGCACAGCAGCCGATCTGCGCTCATCTGACCTTTCTAGGAGACATCCTCCCACACCAACACTTGGTTCTTCCATATACGGCCACGCCTATTGTCGTGCGTCTCGGCCGATTCCCACATACGCCGGTACCTAGTCGTCGGTACATCTCGGCATTCCCATGTCGCCCCTCAGGCGCCGTGCTGCTCATGTATCCTTCCATGGCGTAGGCCCATCATCGGGCCGCTGTTCCTGTCAGCACTCAGTATGTCCATAACCGATGCTGACCTAACCACCTTCCATATAAGGGTCGCAGTCCTAGTATAGTCTGTCCCTGCGACCAAGGCATCGTTCAAGTCCTGTATCTAAACGTTTGAGTGAAGCGAAATAGATAAAATGAAAAGAAAAATATAGTCCGACTCTCCATGACCGTATCTGCATATTTGTCATTAGTGTCGTTACTGTGAAAATTGATGAGGACGAGGTATGCTCATAACACGATCCTTCTATACTTCTCGGCACGAAGAATCCGTTTGGTAGCGCCAGGCGCCCGTCCGGTCTCTTGTACACCTTTCCCTGTCGTAAATATTGTTCTACCTGGGCGCATTCTGCTATATAATGACCAGGTTCTCCACAGAAGTTGCATTTATCGTCAAAACTGGTTGGCCGCCTAAACTGCGAAGGCGCAGCTGCCACATTTGTACCACTTGTCTGGGGAGCAGAATGGCCACCACTTGGCCGCATGCCTGCTATCGAAGAGCTAACAGTCTCTGCAATAGTCTGGGCAAACTTTCTGAACATATTATAAATGTCTTCTTGTTTTACCGGTTTTGTTTCTTCCTTCAAAGCAGCCAATGGCTGGGCAGGATATACAGGTTGCGTCGACTTGGGTACGTACAGCGTGGGGAGGACTGTCGAAGCGCCATACATATCTTCCGGAAAAAACGAAGATCCTCGAAGTAAAAAGGTAGCCGCCCTATATACTTCGTCTATTGCATATCCGTCATCCGGATCGACATCTGGCTGTGCTGTTTGTAGTTTATGGGCTACGCAGACTAAGAACTCCTGTGGAATCCCGGAAACGAACATTCGACGCTGCTCCATCTCTGACATTTTGTTTTGCCCAATTAAGTAGGTGGTAATCGTACGAAAATCGCGATAATATTCGCCAAGCTCAGCAGTATTTTTAATGCCTGTTTGTTTTCATTTCTCAGCGAGGCGAACTACATCCAGCAAGTTGTATTTGCAAGTTGTCTCTGCTCTGGGATATGACGCTATGACAGCCACTTTGAAACTTTCATATGAGTGCGGTTCGCCTGCCTCAGGTAATGAATCCCAAATCTTGTAATTATGCGAATCGAGGTATCTTTTGGTATGCTCTTTCCGTTGTTGAGGGTCCACGATCTGAGCAGCGTCGAGCAACAATTCGACTTCTCATAGGTACCTAGGAAGATCCTGAGGCTTCGACGAGTCGAACTTGGGTGCTGCCTCACTATTCCTAGATGGCATATAAGCCGGTATGTTAGGGGCTTGCTGCTGGACATAGACAATCTGCAGTCCGGGCATTGGTGGCTGGTGGGGGTTTTCTGGGGCTTCGTCGCCGAAGGGAGGGTCCATTTCTGGTCTGAGTGTTTTGTTGGCGAAGGGGTCGGTTTCACTAACAGGGGGTTCTGACTCTTCGTCTGAGTAATAATTTGATGAAGTTGACTGGCGAGAAGTGGAATGAGATAACGATTCAAAGGGAGTGGAGCGGTCTATGGATTGGGAAAGTGGGGTCGAAGTTGCTACAATGTCTTCTGGAAATAACAATCGATGGGCTAGAGACGGGTCTAACTCGAGGCTTTCTTGAGCACACTGAGCGATACTGATAGATTTGAGGTGCCGACTGGCAGTTGTTAGTTCTGTAAGAAGGGAAACCGGGGAACTGGGCAGGGAAGTTTCTGGTGACGGTGTCTCCGACTGTTCCTTTGATGATTCTGGTATGTAATCGAGTGACTGGGGTTTTTGGCTAGTTGATGTAGTAAGGGTATGCACTCTTTTTATCGAAGTCGAGGGTTTAGTCGAAATAGGGGAGATTGTTCTTGAACCGAGTCTGCGATGCTGACCTTGTGATCTTCTTGGGGGCTCGGGGAGGGTTCTTCCCGAGCATAGGGTGGGAATGGTGAAGGCTTTTAAGGGTACAGCCCAGAGTAGCTGGAGAATCCCTGTTTCGAAAGTAGAGACTGAAAATCCCTCGCGGTGGGCTCCAAACTATATGATGCGCAGTGTCGAGCTCAACACACCTAACCTCTTCAACTGAGGTGCATGGGCACTCCTTCAGGGAAAACAACCGAAGCTGTCCGAAGTGGGCTCGAGGGTGGCTGAGGTGACAACTAACTCGAAACTGCAAAACGCAAGGCTGTTTCAGGGAACCAGACTTATACTGGACTAAAAGGCAAAGACGAGGGCAAGTAATGCAAGTAGGGGCTGAATAATGGCAGGACGAGGTCAAAATGAGGGCTAGGCGAGTCAAATCGAAGAGGGCAAGGGCGAAAGTCAAGGCAACAAGTCGAAGACTAGGCAAATTCAAATAGGGGAGCAAAGTGGTGAGCATGGCAAGGAGGGCAAGTGTGGCAGACGAGGGGGACTAGATGAGACGAAGCTAGACAAGGCAAGCCGAGGTGAGGCGAGGCTAATCAAGACGAGGGCTAGGTGAGACAAGTTGAGGACAAGGTGAGAACACAAGATGCTACCCAGACAAGCTCTGAGATGCCAAGGGAGAGGGGAACAATGGGTGATTCTTCTCTGTTTTATTTCAAAGACAGGAGGATATATATATAAAGGATGAAAGATAAAAATAGTCCAAAACCGGAGCGTCAAGCAAGGGTATGTCGGATACCTCTGGGATACCGCACTGCTGAAGGCAACAAGGAATTGGGCCAGGGACAAAGGCCAAAATAAAGGAATGAAACCGAATACTGAAACCGTTTGAAAACAGCTGCCACCCGACATCTCCATCGTATCTGATGGTCCTAGTACAGCCTTTTATGCTAAGCGACACGGCATCGAAGGTGGTCGAAATCGATTATGGGCTTAGTGGCATTCGAAGTAGGGCCAGTACACTTGGGTGATGGGATAAACTCCTGGGGAGCCTGACTGCATGCCACGTAGACTGATATGGGATCAAACTGTGCGCTGAGACGGGTCTAGGATGCAGGGAACTGAATCTATCAATTAGAACATAATGTTCATCACGTCCACTGATGACTTCCTGTGCTATGATGACAAATAGGCTGTTTGGTAGGACTTCTCTGTGCCATCGTCTTGCATCGGCTATGCGGTCGATGCGCCATACGACTTGTCCGAGGGTGAACAAAGCACGAAAGTTTGAATCAGTGTCTCTGGCATCGGTGGAGCAATTTAACAGCTCCAAGTGGAACTGATCTTCATGAAAATGGTCCAAAGGTGCCTGTAAAAACGAAGGCTCGCCCCTATCATAGAACATGGACTCTTGACCTCCCCTAGCTCGAATGTGACATGCGATCCCATTGCTTAGGTAACTCATTCGAGTGTTTGACTCCCCAAAATGATATCCAATCGACTCCGAGAGTAACATAGTCGACTGCTCGAGCGCTGGAATCCCCTGCAGTATGCCGGGCAGACCCATGGGGTCCCAGAATAAACCTGGCTCGGGTTCGAGGTACGAGGAATGAGAAAGAGCACCTTCTGAGGTGTCCTGCATTGACAGATCGGGATCTACATCGGGGGAAGTAGGTCGACTAGAGATTCTGGACGCTAGCGAGGGCAAAGACAAGCTTGACAGTCTTTCGAGGAGCGAACCTGCCTCAACAGGTCCTGAATGGCCATTTACGGGTCTGATAATCGATGGCATGGTATAAGGAAGACCTAGGAACAAAAAGGCGCGCTGGTTCCAATGTGGGTGTAGGCAAGGACAGGCTAGAATTGCAAGGCGATGGTCACAAACTCTTCAGGGACTGAATTTGTCTTTTCTTGATGTGCCAGGGCTGCAATTCAGATGTGGATCACTTGTATGGGCATAGCGGCCCCACAGCCACGTTTAAAATAGCCGGGATCAATATGCTTGATCAACCATCAGTTGGTGCCGAGATGCCGATTCGAAGCTGATCAAGTTTCGAACTTCGACTGTGCTTGCCTATCACTGATCCCCCTTTGAGCCTGAATGATCTTCGACGAGCTTGTCGACCCTGTAACTGCCAGTACCACTATCCTTTCCAGAACTCTGTTGAGACTTCGAGTGCTTCGGCGCTTGCTTCGATAACACTAGTACCCATCTGTTTCGACTCTGCACTAGGCACGCCACCTGCGTATCAGTGGGCGGTCACCTGTGCTTGATTTCCCAAAAAGGGGAGAAAAGGAGGAATTGGAGGAGGAGCGCCGAGCACATGAGAAAGACACCGAGTGTCTTCAAAAGAAAATCTTAAAACAGGCAGGAAAGCCAGTAGCTGCAAAAGAAAGCAGCAAGTCAGAAGAAGACTGACAGAAAAGGATCAAGGGCATTGCACACCCTACACGGAAACAAGTTCAGTGGAAAACCACTGTAGAAGAAATTGAGGATGAGGAGTCAGAACAGTCGGGCTTGACGCCTGAGGAACAGAGTGAGCGGTTGAACCGCTTTTATGAAAAAATGAAGAGAGATCCACACTATGTGGATGTGGGGATGTCCACCTCTTGGGATGCGAGGCCTTAAGGGGGGGGTGATGTTATGAGCATAACTCATCCTACACAAATTTTACAGTAACAACGTCAATGACATATATGAAGAAATGGACTAGAGGAGTCAAGACATTTTTTCTTTTTCTTTTTATCTTTTCATTTGCACTCAAATGAATAGGAACAGGACTTAGACGATACCATGGTTGCAGGGGCTGGCTATGTTAGGACTGCAACCCTTATATGGAAGGTGGTTAGGTCAGCATCAGCTATGGGATATACTGAGTGCTGACTAGGACAGCAGCCCAATGATGGGCCTATGCCATGCAAGGATACATGAGCGGCATGGTGCCTGAGGGGCGACATGGGAATGCCAAGGAGTACTGATGACTTGGTACTGGCATATGTGGGAATCGACCGAGATGCAGAACAATAAGCATGGCCATAGATGGAAGGACAATGTGTGGGTGTGGGAGAGTAGCTCCAGGTATGGTCATATGGGTGCAGGCTTAGCTGCTGCGCATCATCCTTATTGTGAGGGACTTTAGCTGCACGCTGTCTGTGCACAGACCAGGAGAGAGGTATATAAGGGTTGTAGTCTTAGGTAGCAAGTCCCTAAGACTCTAGATAGTTTTGTGTTTGCTAGACACAACTATAGAGCACAGTTCATCTTTGGCTTAACAAGCCCCCTTCTCATAAGTCTTGAGGTTGTGTTTAGGAGCAGTCCTAACAGTGTACTTCATTCCCACCAACACCACTCTCATGTCAAAAGGAGTAGCAACACTATTTAGAGATCACGTGTTTAGAGAACACAGAATTCCAAAAAAAGTAATAAGTGATAGAGGACCTCAATTCATTTCAAAATTTATGAAAGAATTCTTTGAATTAATGGGAATAAAAGGAAACCCATCTAATGCATTTCATCCACAAACAGATGGACAATTGGAAAGGGCGAATCAAGAAATAGAAATACTATTATCCATGTTTGTGAACGAGAAACAGGATAATTGGAGTGATTGGTTAGCAGTAACACAATTCTGCTATAATGACAGAAAACATTCCACAACAGGGTATTCACCCTTCATGATGAATTATGGGTATAATCCCAATAAAGGAACAGTAGACCAACCTTCTCAGCCATGGGTAGGAGCAGTAGGACAGTTTGTGGAAGAACAGAAAGAAGTATGGGAGAAAGCACAAGCAGCATTACAGAAAGCACAAGACTCCATGAAGGCTCAATATGATAAAAAGAAACGAGAGCCTATCAAATATAAGAAAGGAGATCAAGTCTATTTAAATGCTGAAAATCTCCCATCAGTTCGACCAACAAAGAAACTTGGAGAATGATTCGTAGGACCCTACAAAATTATTGAAAAAGTAGGGGCATCCTCTTATCAACTCCTAATTCCTGCAAGCTGGAAAGTGTATAATGTGTTTAACAAAGTACTGTTGAAACCATATCAAGAACCCACTTTTCCACAACAAAAATGCCACGAATCCAATCGCAAAGACAGCCAAAAGAAGGAGGAAGAGACTGGTGATTATGAAGTGGAAAAAATACTGGATAGTCACATCAGCAAAAAAGGAAAAGGATGGTTGGAATATTTAGTAAAATGGAAAAATTACCCAGTAGAAGATTCCACATGGGAACTGGCAATGAATTGTCACAATGCTGACCAGTGTATCAACAAATTCCATCACCTCCATCCTAGCACTCCTCGAAGAGTGAGGATGAGCGACTTAACATTCACATGATATCAAAATTTCACACAACCACAAACACCAAAAACACTATTTGGTTGGGAAGATGGAAAATTTGAAAGAGAATACTTGGAAAAACTGGAACAAAATTGGAAGAAGTGGAAAAAAGATCGAAAAATTGCTGACAAAGATAAACGAGGATTCCATGGAACTGAATCCCTAAAGAGAGGGTTATGTTAAGAATGTATGATTTCTATTTTCTTTTCTTTTCTCTAGTTACATAAGCATCCAGATATGGAAAGGGACATGAGGCTAGTAGTATACGAGCATTTAACCCCGTGCCCGATAGGGCACAGTATCCCAGGCAGAGTGTTATGTGATATCCCAATATTATGTAGCTACTACATTACAAATTTAACCCTCCCAGTATCTCATTATACACTATGTTAATTACTTTTTTCCTTTCATTATTCTCTGGCAATAATACTTTTATCCTCCCTCCAGAAGTGCACCTTGACAATGCCACATACATCTGCCCATGTGAGAACACATCTGTTTGCAGGTTTAGCCCCACAAATTTCACAGACTGCCCTTGAGACTTGTTGATGGTCATGGCAAATGCCAGTCTCATTGGAAACTGTCTCCTTTTCACTGGAATTGGCAAGTCAGGGTGGGGGGTGACTTTGTGGTCAATTTTTATGTCATATCCCACTTCACAGTTTTATCTTTCATCCCAGTCACCCAGGTCTTATGTCATATCAACCTCCAAGTCTGCACAAATCCCAATATTATGTAGCTGCTGTCTTACAAATTTAACTGGGTGCACTGTCACCTGTGCTGTCCATGGCCTGGTCACCTCTTGCTGACCTCCCCTGTCCTCACTATTTCTACCCTGTCCTCACCCTCCCTGCCCTGTACTTGCCCTCTGTGCCCTGTACTTGCCCTCCCCTGCCAGTCCTCCCCTGCCATGTCCTCCTTACCATCTTTGCCCTCTCAATTGCTGCCTTGTCCTCATCTTCTCTACCCTGTCCTTGCCCTCCCCTGCCAGTCCAGCCCTGCCATGTCCTCACACTCACTGCCCTGTCCCAAACTGCCATGTCTGGCTCACCTCTTGCTGCCCTGCCCTGTCTGCATTATTTCTACCCTACCCTCACCCTCCATGCCCTGTACTTGCACTCCCTTGCCATGTCCTCCTTACTGTCTTTGTGCTCCACTCCCAATTGCTGCCCTGTCCTCATCCTCTCTACCTGTCCTCACCCTCCCTGCACTGTGCTTGTTCTGCTTGCCCTCCCCTCCCAATTGCTGCCCTGTGGTGGCCATGGGGGTGTACTGTCAGCTCTGTTGTCTATGGCCTGGGGTAGGGTGACTCCACTTCTGTCTCACTTGCTGCCCTGTCCTCACCCTTTCTGCCCTGTCCACCCTCACTGTCCTGTCCCTCTCCCTGTCCTGTCCCAGACTGCCATGTCCTGCTCACCTCTTGCTGCCCTACCCTGTCCTCACCATTTCTACCCTGTCCTCACCCTCCCTTCCCTGTACTTGCCCTCCCCTGCCATGTTCTCCCCACCCTCACTGCCCTGTCCCAAACTGCCATGTCCTGCTCACCTCCTGCTGCCCTACCCTGTCCTCACCATTTCTACCCTGTCCTCCCCCTCCCTGCCCTGTACTTGCTCTCCCTGCCCTGTATTTGCTCTCCCCTGCCAGTCCTCCCCTGCCATGTCCTCCTTACCATCTTTGCCCTCCCCTCCCCATTGTTGCTCTGTCCTCATCCTCTCTACCCTGTCCTAACAACCCTCCCTGCCCTGTACTTGCCCTCTTTACCCTGTCCTTGCCCTCCCTTCCAGGCTGTGTGTGTGTGTGTGTGTGTGTGGAGGAAAAGGCAGAAAGATTGTTTGATCACAGAAACTGCTTACAAATGCTTAGTAATTATTAGTCAGGCTGACCAATCTTAGTCAGGCTTAGCTAAGAATTATGGCACAGTTATGGCATGCTTATGCAAGAATTGGTCAGCGATTACTCAGCAGTACCTTTCCCACCCTTTGTTCCCTTCTATATAGACAAGCATTTAACCCCGTGCCCTATCGGGCACGGTATCCCAGGCAGAGTGTTATGTGATATCCCAGGCAGAGTGTTATGTGGTATCCCAGGCAGAGTGTTATGTGATATCCCAGGCAGAGTGTTATGTGATATCCCAGGCAGAGTGTTATGTGATATCCCAGGCAGAGTGTTATGTGATATCCCAGGCAGAGTGTTATGTGATATCCCAGGCAGACTGTTATGTGAGATCCCAGTTGAGAGGTTTATGCTGAATCCCAGTCACCCCCCACCCAATGGCCTAGTGGCCATTGGTGTGGTGGGTGACTTTGTTGTGAAATTTTATGTGATATCCCAGTTGAGAGTTTTATGCTGAATCCCAGTCACCCCCACCCCATGGCCTAGCGGCCATGGGGTGGGGGTGACTTTGTTGTGGAATTTTATGTGATATCCCAATTGAGAGTTTAATGCTGAATCCCAGTCACCCCCCACCCCATGGCCTAGCAGCCATGGGGTGGGGGGTGACTTTGTTGTGAAATTTCATGTGATATCCCAGTTCACAGTTTTATGCTGAATCCCAGTCACCCCCCACCCCATGGCCTAGCAGCCATGGGGGGGGGGGGGGTGACTTTGTGGTGAAATCTTATGTGATATCCCAGCTCAGAGTTTTATCTTTCATCCCAGTCACCCAGGTCTTATGTCTTATCAACCTCCAAGTTTGCACAAATCCCAATATCCCAATATTATCTAGCTACTATTTTACAATCTTAACCCTCCCAGTATCTCATTATACACTATGTTAGCCAGCCATGGGGATAAACTGTCACCTGTCTTGTCCATGTTGGTGTACTGTGAACTCTGTTGTCTATGGCCTGGGGTAGGGTCACTCCACTTCTTTCCTACTTGCTGCCCTGTCCTCACCCTCCCTGCCCTATACTTGCCCTCCCCTGCCAGTCCTCCCCTGCCATGTCCTCCCTACTCTCACTGCCCTGTCCCAAACTGCCATGTCCTGCTCACCTCTTGCTGCCCTGCCCAGTCCACATCATTTCTACCCTGCCCTCACCCTCCTTGTACTTGCCCTCCCCTGCCAGTTCTCCCCTGCCATGTCCTCACCCTCACTGCCTTGTCCCAAACTGCCATGTCTGGCTCACCTCTTCCTGCCCTACCCTGTCCACATCATTTCTACCCTGCCCTCACCCTCCCCACCCTGTACTTGCACTCCCTACCCTGTACTTGCCCTCCCCTGCCTGTCCTCCCCTGCCATGTCCTCCTTACCATCTTTGCCCTCCACTCCCAATTGCTGCCCTGTCCTCATCCTCTCTACCTGTCCTAACCCTCCCTGCCCTGTGCTTGGCCTCCCTACCCTGTCCCCACTCTCCACTCCAGCCTGTCCTCACCTGCCATGTCCTCCTTGCCCTGCTTGCCCTCCCCTCCCAGTTGTTGCCCTGTGGTGGCCATGGGGGTGTACTGTGAGCTCTGTCCCACTTGCTGCCCTGTCCTCACCCTTCCTGCCCTGTCTGCCCTCACTGTCCTGTGCCTCTCCCTGTCCTGTCCCAGACTGCCATGTCCTGCTCACCTCTTGCTGCCCTACCCTGTCTTCACCATTTCTACCCTGTCCTCACCCTCCCTGCCCCGTCCTTGCCCTCCCCTGCCATGTTCTCCCTGTCAGGACTGCCCTAGACACAACCTAGGCGACTCAGAGTGGGGCTTGTTAAGCCAAAGAAAAGATATGTTGCTCAGAAGCTATGTCTAGTGACAATAGACTATCTAGAGACTTAGGTCTCTCTATGCTAAACTACGGCCCTTATAAAGCCCATCCCCGGTCTGTGCGCAGACAGCGCGCAGCACAAGTCCCTCACAATAAGGCGACTCGGCGCAGCAGCCATCTTGCGCTCATATGACCATACTTGGGGTTATCTCTCCATATACGGCTGCGACTTATTGTGTTGCGCATTCAACCATTCCCATGTTCCCCTGTACCGATATCTTGGTACTTCCAGGTTTTCCCATGCACGCCGTACCATCGACTTGGTACTCCTTGGCATTCCCATGTTGCCCCTCAGGCGCCTTGCCGCTCATGATTCCTTTCATAGCGTAGGCCCATCATCGGGCCGCCTCCTAAGTCGGCACTCGGTCTATCTCCATAGCCGATGCTGACCTAACCACCTTCCATATAAGGGCCATAGTGTTTGCACAGAGTTCCCATCCTAGTGGCATCTCGTCCAGCCCTTGTATCCTAACGTTTGAGTGAAATAAAATAGATAAAAAGAAAAGAAAAGTATCCCTCGACTCCTCGTAATCGTATCTTCATAAGTGTCATCGACGTCGTTAATGGTTTTGAAAATGTGAGGTGTGCTCATAACATCACCCCCCCCTCAAGGCTGATGTGGCAGAGTCCACATATCTTGGGTCCTCCTTCATTCATTCGTAAAACGCGGCCAAGCGCGCTTGCTGATCATTGGGCGACAGCCCAGTTTGTTCTGAGTCGACGTCTTTGACATCTTCAATAGTGGTCTTGTAACTGACCAGTGGTTTCTTTTGGTGTCTAACGCCCTTGATCCTCCTCTGTCGGTCATCTTCCGACTCGCTGCTTTCTATAACAGCCAATTCTGTCTTCTTTTTTAGTATTTTCTTGGCAAGTACTGCCATGTCCTTCTCCTGAGCTCTTTTTTCCTCCGCTAGCTCCTCCTCTTCCGTCTTCTGAGGGAAATTAAGCACGGGTTTAAACTGCCCACCGTGCTCCAGGTCTCTGGAGAACATCCCATTGGTGTCGTCCGGTAATTCCATTATTCCTGCACGATGCCCTTTCCAATTGCGCCATCTGCGCTCCATGTTTTCTAGGTACTTTGGTCCAAAATGACCATCTTCCCATCCGAACAACCTTTGTCGATCTTTCCAATGTGTTCCTCGACTTCTTTTGTGCTTTGTTGTATTGCTGGGTTGTTTTGGTTTTGTCTCAGTATATTGGACGTACAGTATCCCATCCCGAATGTTCCTAACAAGTTTGGGGGCATCAGGGTTTGCTTTATGGAAATTTTTGACAATGGCGGGTGCATTGACAACATTTTTGATCGGTTCCCAGGTGGCCTCCTCCACCGGGTAATTTTTCCATTTAACGAGGTACTCCAGCCTCGCTCCTCCCCTGCCGCTTACTCGGCTTTCCAGAATTTCTTCAACTTCATATTCTCCTTCCTGGGATTCTTCTACCATTTGCACGTCCTTGCGCGCTGCTGCTTTAGCTTGTTGTTTCGGGAAAGCCGGTTCCCTATACGGCTTCAACAGAACTTCGTTGAAAACGTTATACACCTTCCAGGATGCTGGAATTTTTAATTTGTATGAGGATTTGCCTACTTTGGCGAGCACCTCCAAAGGTCCTACGAATTTTCCGTCTAGTTTTTTCGTGGCTCGGATGACCAGAAGGTTCTCTGTGCTGAGGTAGACCTTGTCTCCGGGTTGGTATTCCCTTGCCTCCTGGCGATGGGTATCATACTGCTCCTTCATTATCCGTGCTGCCTTCTCTAGCGCTAGTTTTGCTTTAGCATGGACGTCCTCTAATTCCTTTGCTAACTGTTCAACCGCTACCGCTTTTGGTGCATAGGTAGGGTCAAGTCCTTTGTTAGGGTGTCGCCCATAATTCATATAGAACGGGGTAAATCCTGTTGCGGAATGAACTCTGTCGTTGTGACAGAATTGTGCTACAGATAGCCAATCCGACCAATTGTCTTGTCGGTTATTTACGAAGATTGTTAGGAATTCTTTTAATTCCTGATTGACTCGCTCCATCTGTCCGTCTGTTTGTGGGTGATAGGCCGTGGATTGGTTGGCCTTGATTCCCAACATCCTGTATAAGTCCGTCATAAATTTTGAGGCGAATTGGGGGCCTCTGTTGCTAATAATCTTCCTGGGGAGTCTGTGCTCCCTAAATACATTGTCCCTGAACAGCACCGCTGTTCCCTGTGAAGTAATTTCGGATGTGGTGGGTATGAAATAGGTTTTCTTGGTAAACCTATCTACGATGACTAAAACCATGTTGTTCCCCTTGGATTCGGGAAGTGGTCCGACAAAGTCGACTGAAATAATCTCCCATGGTTCCGTAGGGACT
This sequence comes from Amanita molliuscula, assembly GCA_023014405.1. Lineage (NCBI taxonomy): Eukaryota > Fungi > Basidiomycota > Agaricomycetes > Agaricales > Amanitaceae > Amanita > Amanita molliuscula. The sequence goes on from JAEBUP010000078.1 coordinate 19,490, forward strand.
TCGTTTGGTCGTAAAGGCGCTGCTCGGGCAGTCCTGTCTGGCTTCGCTTTCTGGCATGTTTCGCAGCCAGGGATATAATGCTCAATATCTTTCCACATATTGGGCCACCAGAAGTTCCTGGTGAGTGATTCCAATGTTTTGGCCACTCCGGAGTGCCCCCACGAGTGGTGGATGGCAATGATGTCTTCTCGAAGTGCTGGTACTGCCGGCACGTATACGCGTCCTTGCCATGTTACCAATCCTTTTTCAAGCTTATATTCTCCTCCCGCAACTTCTAACCCTTTGACTACCTGTGTTTCCCACTGTCGACGAGGGGCTTCTCTAATGTCCTTGATGATGGCATCTATTGCTCGATCATCATCGTACACTCCGACAAAGAGGTGTTCTTTCAGTAGAATGACGGCTTCGTTATCATTCTCTCCTTTCTCATGTCCCGCTCATCGGGATAGTAGATCCGCTTTGGTGTTAGATTTGCCACTCCGATGCTTGATTATAAAGTTGTAATCTTGCAAATCTGTTACCCATCTTGCCTGATGTCGGTTGAGATTTTGAGCTTTACGGAAATATGTTAAGTTCTGATGATCTGTCAGAACTTCGATAGTTTGTTTCGCTCCTTTGAGGTAGTGCGCCCATTCGTAAAAGGCGTGCATCACCGCGAGCATTTCTTTATCGTATATTTCATAATTTCGTTCGGCATCATTAAGAGATTTTGAAATAAAGGCTACTGGTTTCCACAACCCATCTTCTCTTTGCTGAGATAGTATCCCTCCTATGGTGAAGTCCGAGGCATCCACTTCTATTCGGAATTGTCCTTCCTCATTGGGGATTCTTAGCACCACTTCTTCGGCGATAGTTCTTTTGAGCCTATCAAAGGCTTCATCCTGTAGCTGTGTCCACAGCCATTCCTCCTTTCCAGTGAGCCGTGTCAACGGCTTTGCTAATTTTGCGAAATCCCGCACAAATCTCCTATAAAAGTTGACGAAGCCCAGGAACTGCTGGACTTCTTTTTTACATTTGGGTGTAGGCCAATCAGATACCGCTTTGACTTTAGCTGGATCCATTCGAACAGTGTCTTTCCCAATGATCACCCCTAAGAAATCTATTTCGTTTCTGTCAAAGAAACATTTTTCGGGTTTTAATGACAGCTTGTGTCTCTCTAGTTTTTTGAGTATTCGGTTAACATGTTTGATATGTTCTTCTTGGTTTTTTGAGAACACCAAGATATCGTCCATATAGATGACCACCCATCCTTCCGCGATTTTGACTCGAAATATGTTGTTCATCATGGTTTGGAAAGTGGCGGGCGAGTTAGTTAAACCAAAGAACATAACCAGTGGTTCAAATAATCCTCGATTAGTTCTGAAAGCGGCCTTCCATTCGTCTCCCTCTTTTATGCGAACATTATTGTAACCCCATTGTATGTCCATTTTGGAGAACACCTTAGCTTGGGATAATTGATCCACCAATTCTCCAATTAAGGGTAGAGGGTAACGATTTTTAACCGTCATTTCGTTTAGCTTCCTGTAATCCTGTACAGGCCTAAGTTTTCCATCCTTCTTTTTAACGAAAAAGAAAGGAGATGCCATTGGCGATTTGCTGGGTTGGATCCTTCCAGAATCCAGATTTTCTTTTAGGAACTCATCCAACTGTTGCTGCTCATCCTGACTCAAGGGATAGATTTTGCAGTCTACTGGAGTAGAACCAGGTATCAATTCTATTGCGTGATCCCAACGCCGTCGTGGTGGGAGTTCATCGAAGGTTTCCTTCTCAAATACTTTTCGATGCTGTAAGTAATGGTGGGGAACCACCTCCTCCAATGTTCTTTTCTTTTCCCTCTCAGCCTGTTCTGCAGCTATCTTTGTTGCAGTCGAGGCGAAAGCTCGGACTCGTAGTTCGGGTTCTCCGATGTGCACTGCTAGTAACCGCTCCCCTTCCTGTAATTGGTAGGATACTTCTATTTCATCCTCAGGCTCTTGTACCGAAGATGGTTTCCAACATGTACCGGGACATCGGTTGAACTCCAAGGATTTTGTTTTCCAGTTAATGGTTGGATTGTGATGTTCCAACCAGTCGTGGCCCAAGAAAAGATCGGTTTTGCTAAGCCTGGCTACTGCACAATCCATAACTTCTTCGTGGGATCCTATTCGTAGTTTGAACTGAACAAAGTATTCTACACTCCCTGATCTGTTGTGTGTTCCATCCGCATTATATACCGGAATTGGGCATAGCAGCTTTTTCTTGTTCATTCGATGTTTCTCTACGAACTCCTCACTTATACATGAAGCAGTACAGCCGGAGTCCAGTAGCATGGTAATGTTAGTGGTTTGATACGTGTCCATCGTGGTGAGCACCCCTTTTAGGTCCAACTCTTGTTTCCCAATTCCCTTTACCATTTTCTCTCTTAAGTGGACGAGGTTCCATAGGGCATCCGTTTCTGACAGCGCATTCAATTGTTGGACCAATTTCCTGTTTACTTCTTTTATTCACTTGGGTTCTACCCACTGCCTTAGACATTCTATTGCTTCCTGTTCTGGTTGTTGCCAGATGCGTCTTAACACCCAAGGGGTGGTCCATGTCTTTATCCTTTTTTCAGGTTTCACGCTCATTTCCAAGTTTCTTATATGGTGTATGTTCCCACTGCATTCGTAGAGTAAGTCATGCATGTTAATTGTGGAATCTACAGGTACTAGTACACCATTATTCGAAACTAAAACAGAGGCCAGTGAGACAGAGCGTTTGTCTACTGGCTGTCTCCAAAATCCAAGACCTCCTCGATTTTGGCACATCCTTCTGGGGTCGTTTCCCCATTGTCTATTGCTCTGACTACCCATTTTCCTTTTTCGCCTTGTGTGATTCTCTTCTTTTCCCAACATCTTTCTACAGTGTGTCCCTTTTTTCCACAGTTGACGCATTCAGGTATTGGTTTATTTCCCTTCGGTTGAGGACATCTTCTACTGCTGTGCCCTTCTTTTCCACAATTGTAACACCAATATTTACTGGGCGTTTTCTTATCCATGTCCATGGCATTTGGGTCTCGACTTCCCGACGCGAATGGAGCTGGAGCCTTGTACTGGTACTGAGGACGGGGGTTAGTACTGGGGGTTTGCTCTCTATATTCTTGCCGAGTCTTGGGGAAACCATATGTTTCGTTGGCTTTTCTGTAGGCCCGGGCAAGTGCCGTTACTCGTGTCTGTATCTGGACAAGAGTGGCGTTATCTGCGAGTCCTCCGTATCGGATCAGGTCTCTTCCCAGGGCTGGGTTAAGATTGTTCTGGAACTGAGAGATCAGTGCTTGATCGTTCCAGTCGGTGAGCGAGGTGAGGGAGTTAAATTTCACGATGTAATCCTCGACCAACATCGTTCCTTGTCACAATTTGAGTAATGCCTCAATTGCTTTTTCTTTCGTCTCTGTTGACATGAAGAAGTCGTGCATTTGGTTTTTGAAATCGGTCCAGTCCGTGAATGGGAACTGGTTATTTAATGGCCGTCGCACCCATGCCCAATTGTCGTCAGTTGACTCCCCGTCGTTTAGTTGTTGCCAGTTAAGTTGCGAATCCCATCCGCTATTGTCTATCTTGTCCTGGTACTCCTGTATCGCTTCTTGAAGCGCTTTTAGTTTAACACCGCTCCAGTCAGCTGCTCAATCCCCTTTTCCTCCCTTCATTCGGTACAGGCATATGGAAACCCGTCTTTTTGGGTCTACTTCTCTTGCTAACATAAAGTAGGTCTCCATTTGTCGCAACCAGCCGTCGACTGTCCTAGGATCCCCTTGGTAATAGTCAGGCATCTCTGCCTTTGTGAGGGGTCCAGGTTCAGGTTGAGAACTTTGCTGGTATTCGTTTATTATGGCGACAAGGGCCTGTCCTGCACTGGTGATGGCTCGCTGCCTCTCCTCTTCTTGTCGATGGATCTCATTCTCTCTTGCAGCGACTGCTGCCGCCGGTTGAGTGTCCGGGAGAGATTCCAAGGTTTCGGAGTCCATCCAGAAGTTTCTCCATCCGAGTACCGCATGATAGGCTTGTGTGACCATTTCTACTGTCAATCTGAACGGTCCTGCTCTGAGTTGATAATGTCCCATGCCCTCTCGATTTAGGCATTCGATGTGGAACCACCCCCTCGTATTACTGTTATATTTTTCAATATGTAGTATGGTTGATTTGGAGTAGCTCCTTCAGATGATGGTGGTGACATTTTCTTCTCGGAGGTTTTTGTCCCAGTTGCATATTTCTTGCAACTGTGGATAGGCCGGCCACATGAATTCATCCCAAAATTCCTTTTTAATCAATACCAGGTAACAATACCCTGGTATATCCGGGTTGAATCCGCTGTTTGTTCATGACATTCTTGGGTAAGGATAGGGAAGCCACAATTCCTTTTCAACGACTCTTCTCCATTCATCAATTTGTCGTTTCTTATGGGCATCATTCGCCCCTTGAGGGTATTCCTCGTTTGATAGCCAGTCTGCCGTGGTAGGAACTCTGCCATTCCAATGTGCTGCATCTCCTCCAGCATTGATGACCTTGGCTTTATTTTCTCCTCCAGCTAGTGCTGCCGCTGCGTATGATCGCGCTGGTTGCACTACTGGTTTTGGTTCCACAACTGCCGGGTATGTTCATCCGGCTGCTTGGTTTACTGCTTCTCGAACAGTAACCGTAGATCGTAAGTCGACCCTTTTAATAGAGGTCGTGGAGAGAGGTCGGTTCTTTAACCGATGTTTAGATTTTGACTGCCCTCCGAAGCGTACGGTCCAAGTATAGTGAGAGACCTTGTGCAGGTCCACCAGTTCGTCCCATGTATATTCAATGTCATCCCTCCTTACAGCGGTTTCCTCAATGATGTGGCATCGACCTGGTCGAATACTATCTTGAATAGTGAAGACCACAGTGTCATCCCGAAGCTCTGGTTCCCAATTTACTATATCGTAGAGAGTGGGCCAGGTGGGCCAGTTGAACTTGTCGTAGTATTCCGCTTTAAACAGGTACATATAACAGTACCCGTTTTGTCTCCATTGATCGGGAGCGATGGGACTCCTTGCCACCGGTCCAGGTAGGTATGCCTTGACGCGGGCTCGCCATCCTAATAACCTGGCTTTGTGATCATTCCAAGTGTCCTCTCCTATTTCGGATAAGAAGTGATCTAAGCCAATAGTTCGGAGTTTTTCAATTGGTTCGGTGAGGAGCTGTTCTGGTGTCCTGGTTACAATAGCTCCCGGTGGCTTTGTGACGAGTAGAGGATCATAACGAATCCCTTGTCGATGTTCCTCCTCTTCCCGTTCTCGCTTCCACTTGGCATAACAGGTGGCTCATATGTTGCCATTCATGGCATGCATCCATGCATTCCAGTCCTTGTGGCTCATCATCATCCCCTCATGTGCATATAATTCTTCCACATGATGGGCGCATTGTAATCATTCTATAGCGACCCGGTATCTTCGTACTGCTTTATCGCCATTGTTGATCAATATCAACCATTGGTTATATTTGGATGAAACAAGAGCCAACCAGATGGGGTTGGAGGTATCCCCTCGATATTGATCTTCCAATAATGTTATGAGAGTCTGGTACTCCCGTTCGGCTTTGCGCATTGCACGCTCTGCTCGTAAGACAGCCTTGCTGGCTGCTCGTTCCATCAGAAGGGCCTCCCATGCTTCCTTCTGTTTGAGCTCTTGTTGGAGCTCTCTCTCTCGTAATAACTGTTGCGCCTCGGCGCATTCCCTCTTCCACTCTGTTTTGCGGTATTGCCAGTATAATCTGACATGGTTGTTGTATCGGCGTACGATGGTATCACCAATAAAAGTTGGTGTCCTGGTCAGGACAGGTTCGATGGTGTGAGCCCAGTCCGCCTCGAAAATCTGACCGATTTCCGAGAGTGTCGCCTGGGCGTAGGGGAGTATGTATTGAAAATGGCAATTCATATTTGTGGTGAGGGTGTTAGGGACGACCTAAACACAACCTGAAGACTTATGAGTGTGGCTTGTTCAGCCGAAGACAAGACGAACAAGATCAGTCAAGACAAGGTCAAGACTAAGCCTGTTGCTCAAGTAGAAGTGTCTAGGACACAAACTATCTAGAGTCTTAGGGACTCGCTACCTAAGACTACAACCCTTATATACCTGTCCCCTAGTCTGTGCGCAATCAGCGCGCAGCTAAAGTCCCTTACAATAGAGACAATGCGCAGCAGCCAAGTCTGCACCCATATGACCTTCTTTGGAGACTTCCTTCCACACCATCACTTCATCTTTCCATATACGGCCACGCCTATTGTCGTGCATCTCGGCCGATTCCCATCTACGCCAGTACCTAGTTGTCGGTACTCCTCGGCGTTCCCATGTTGCCCCTCAGGCGCCATGCTGCTCATGTATCCTTCCATGGCGTAGGCCCATCATCGGGCCGCTGTTCCTGTCAGCACTCGGTATGTCCATAACCGATGCTGACCTAACCACCTTCCATATAAGGGTCGCAGTCCTAGTATAGTCTGTCCCTGCGACCAAGGCATTGTCCCGTCCTGTATCTAAATGTTTGAGCGAAGTGAAATAGATAAAATGAAATGAAAAATATAATCCGACTCTCCACGACCGTATCTTCATAATTGTCATTAGTGTCGTTACTGTGAAAATTGATGGGGACGAGGTATGCTCATAACATCACCCCCCCCTTAAGGCCTCGCTTCCCGAGAGGCTGATCCTGCTGAGTCCACATAGTGTGGATCCCGTTTCATCCTTTCATAAAAGCAGGCAAGTCGCTCTGCTTGTTCTTCAGGCATCAAGCCTGTTCGTTCTGAATCTATATCCTCCACCTCCTCGATGGTGGTTTTCCATTTTTTCTGTGTAGGGCGTGCAACGCCCTTGATCCTTTTTTGTCAGTCATCTTCCGACTCGCTGCTTTCCTTTGCAGCTACTGGTGTATGTCTTTTTAAGGTTTTCTTTTTGAGACATTCGGTGTCTCTTTCGTGCGCCTTGCGCTCCTCTTCTAACTCTTCTTCTAACTCTTCTTCTTTTCCCCTCTTTGGGAAATTAAGCACGGGTGACCGCCCGCCGTGCTCCAGGTCTCTGGAGAACGTCCCATCGGTGTCATCTGGCAATTCCATGATTGCCCTTCTGTCTCCTTTCCAGTTGCGCCATCTGCGCTCCATATTTTCTAAGTATTTTGGCCCAAAACGGCCATCGTCCCATCCAAACAATTGTTTGTCCTTCCAATGGGTTCCCTTGCTTTGTTTGTGCCTTGGTGCACTAGGGGATTGCGGGGGAACCGTTTCTGTATACTGGATATACACCTTTCCATTTTTAAGATTCCGAATGTACTTTGGTGCTTTTGGATTTGCTTTGTGGAATTTTTTAACTAAGGCCATTGCGTTGGCCACATTTCCTGCCGATTCCCAAGTGGACTCTTCCACTGGGTTGTTTTTCCATTTGATGAGATATTCCAACCTCCCTCCCTGGCGTCCACTGACGCGACTGTCCATAACTTCCTCAACCTCGTACTCGTCCTCCTGGGATTCTTCCACCATCTGCGCGTCCTTGCGCGCTGCTGCCTTTGCTTTCTGTTTTGGGAACTCCGGTTCCCTGTACGGTTTCAACAAGACTTCGTTGAAAACATTGTACACTTTCCATGCCGCTGGTATTTTTAGTTTGTAAGACGACTCGCCGACCTTAGCGATGACTTCTAGTGGACCGACAAATTTTCCGTCGAGCTTCTTCGTTGCTCGGATGACAGGGAGGTTTTCTGTGCTGAGGTACACCTTGTCGCCAGGTTTGTACTCTCGTGCTGCTTGGCGATGGCTATCATACCGCTCTTTCATGATTTGAGCGGCCTTTTCCAAGGCTCTCTTTGCCTTTTCGTGCACATCCTCCAATTCTTTTGCCAGTTGTTCCACGGCTACCGCCTTTGGTGCGTAGGTGGGGTCCAGACCCTTGTTCGGGTGTCGTCCGTAATTCATGAAGAAGGGCGTAAAACCTGTTGCTGAGTGTACCCAGTCATTGTGGCAGAACTGTGCCACCGACAGCCAATCGCTCCAGTTGTCTTGGCGATTGTTTACGAACATTGTCAGGAATTCCTTTACTTCCTGATTTACGCGTTCTGTCTGTCTGTCCGTCTGGGGGTGATAGGCCGTTGATCGATTGGCCTGAATCCCCAGCATCCCATATAAGTCCGTCATGAATTTTGAAGCGAACTGAGGTCCTCGGTCGCTTATTACTTTTCTGGGGAGGCCATGCTCCCGGAATACATTGTCTCTGAACAGCGCTGCTGTTCCTTGTGATGTGATTTCTTTGGTGGTGGGTAAGAAGTACGACTTCTTAGTGAATCGATCCACCACTACCATTATCGTGTTGTAGCCTTTTGATGTGGGGAGAGGTCCCATGAAGTCAACTGAGATGACTTCCCATGGTTCATTTGGGACTTCGTTTGGTCGAAGTGGCGCTGCGCGTGCCTGTCTATCCGGTTTTGCCTTTTGGCAAGTTTCACAACCCGGAATGTAGCGCTCTATGTCCTTCCGCATATTCGGCCACCAAAAGTTTCTTGTTAATGATTCCAAAGTTTTCGCAACTCCGGAGTGTCCCCATGAATGGTGAATTGCAATGATGTCCTCTCGCAATGCCACGACTGCTGGTACGTATACTTGTCCCTTCCAGGTGACGAGCCCTTTTTCGTATTTGTATTCCCCACCAGCCTCCTTAAGGCCTTCGACAACCTGTGTCTCCCATTGCCGCTTAGGCATGTCTCCGATGTCTTTCATGATGTCATTAATTGCACGATCATCATCATATACTTGTATGAAGAGATGTTCTTTAAGTAGAACCACCCCTTCATTGTCATTTTCTCCACGAGTATGTCCTGCTTGCCTGGATAATAAGTCCGCCTTTGTGTTGGACTTCCCACTCCTGTGTTTTATGACGAAATTGTACTCCTGCAAGTCCGTCACCCATCGTGCCTGTTGTCGATTCAAGTTTTGTGCTTTTCTGAAATAGGTCAAGTTCTGATGGTCTGTCAGAACCTCGACTGTGTGTTTAGCCCCTTTAAGATAATGGGACCACTCGTAAAAAGCATGCATAACTGCGAGCATCTCCTTGTCGTAGATCTTGTAATTTCGCTCGGCATCGTTTAGGGATTTTGAAATGAAAGCCACAGGCTTCCATATGTCGTTTTCTATTTGTTGTGATAGAATTCCTCCGATGGCAAAGTCAGAGGCGTCCACCTCTACTCGAAACTGTCCGTTTTCATCGGGGATTTGCAACACCACCTCCTCTGCTATTGTTTTCTTTAGCATGTCAAATGCTGCGTCCTGAAGCTCTGTCCATTTCCATTCGTCTTTTCCTGTAAGACGAGTTAAAGGTTTGGCTGCCTTTGCAAAGTCCTTGACGAAGCGTCGATAAAAGTTTATAAAGCCCAAGAACTGTTGGACTTCCCGCTTGCATGTTGGCTTTGGCCATTCTGTCACTGCCTTGACTTTGGCAGTTTCCATTCGAACAGAGTTTTCGCTGATTACGACTCCAAGGAAATCCATTTCCTTTTTGTCAAAGAAACATTTTCTGGTTTTAATGAGAGTTTATGCTCTTCTAGTTTCGCTAGGATACGGTTGACCTGAACCGTATGTTCCTCCTGATTTTTTGAAAACACAAGAATGTCGTCCATGTATATGACGACCCATCCTTCTGCTATTTCAACTCTGAAAATGTCGTTCATCATTGTTTGAAAGGTGGCCGGCGAGTTTGTGAGCCCAAAGAACATTACTAAGGGTTCAAAGAGTCCTCTGTTGGTTCGGAAGGCTGCCTTCCACTCGTCTCCTTCTTTGATGTGTACGTTGTTATATCCCCAACGTATATCCATCTTCGAGAAGACTTTGGCTTGTGATAATTTATCCACCAACTCTCCTATCAGCGGTAGTGGATATCTGTTCTTGACCGTCATCTCATTGAGTCGCCTGTAATCCTGTACAGGCCGTAGTTTTCCGTCTTTCTTCTTTACAAAGAAGAAAGGTGATGCCATGGGTGATTTACTGGACTGGATTCGCCCTGAATCCAGGTTCTCTTTTAGGAATTCATCCAGTTGTTGCTGCTCGTCTCGATTGAGCAGATGGATTTTGCAATCAACTGGGTTAGACCCGGGAATCAACTCTATGGTGTGATCCCATCGCCGCCGTGGTGGTAATTCATCGAAAGTCTCTTTCTCAAAGACTTTTCGATGTCCTAAGTAATGTCTGGGGACTGCTTCCTCCAGAGTTCGTTTTTTGGTTTTCTCCGCTTCTTCCGCGGCTATTTTCGTTGCTGTGGATGCATAGGCCCTGACGTTAAGCTCTGGTTCACCAATGTGAACTGCCAGTAGTCTATCCTCTGCTTCGAGGTCTTCCTCAACATCCATCTCATCTTCGGGTTCCTGAACGGATGAACCCTTCCAGCAAGTTCCTGGACAGCGGTTGAATTCCAACGTCTGCTTCTTCCAGTTGATGGTTGGATTATGTTTCCTCAACCAATCGAAACCTAAGAAGATGCTTGTTTTCGAAAGATGCGTTACTGCGCATTTGATGACTTCTTCGTGTTCACCAATGCGTAGTTTTATCTTTGCCATGTATTCCAAGGCACCTCTCGAGTTTTTTGTTCCGTCCGCATTGTATACGGAGATTGGTCGGACCAGGCGCTGCTTCGCTATTTGGTGCTTTTCCACGAAGTCGGTGCTGATACAGGTCCCAGTCGCCCCGGAGTCTAACAACATTTTAACGCGGACGCTTTTTGATTCGTCCATCCTTGTTACAACCCTGGTTAGATCTATCTCGTGGTACCCTGTCCCTTGCACTACTTTCTTTCGTAGGTGTTCCAGGTTCCACATTGCATCGTCCTCCGTCATAGCGTTTAAATCATCTACTAGGTGTCCATCCACCTCTTTTATCCTTTTATTATCTACCCATTGTTGTAGACATTCCACCGCTATTTGTTTGGGCTGTTCCCAAATCCTTCTTAACATCCACTGTGGTGTCCATACTGGTAATCGTTGTCCTGGTTTCGCGCTCACTCTGAGGTTTCTCAAGTGATGTATGTCTCCTTTGCACTCGTAAAGTAAATCGTGCATGTTTATTTTGGAGTCTATTAATACATCACTATTCAAAACCTGAGTAGCAGCCAGCAGCGCTGAGCGCTCGCCTACTGGCTTTCTGCAAAATCCGAGACCTCCTCTATGCGTCCGACTGGGGTCATTTCCCTTCTGTCGACGTATCTGACAACCTGCTTGTCTTTATCGCTGGTTGTTTTTTCCTTTTTGCACCTCCATGCTGTGTGCCCTTTCTTTCCGCACTTGTAGCAAGTGCTGTTTTTCTGTCTGCATTCTTCCACCAAGTGGTTCCTCATTTTACAATAGGAACAGAATTTCTGAGTGTCGACATCCATAGCATTTGGATCAGGTCGACTTCCTGAGGCTACTGGTGTAGGTGCTCTGTATTGCCACTGTGGGCGACTGGTTGGAGCTGGCGCTCGCTCTTTATACTCCTGCCTTCCTGCAGGGAATCCGTAAGCCTCATTGGCTTTTCTGTATGCTCTAGCGAGCGCTGTGACTCGTGTCTGGATCTGGTGAAGGGTGGCATTGTCCGCCAATCCACCATATCGGATTAATTCTCGACCAAGTGCTGGGTTGAGATGATTTTGGAATTGTGAAATTAGAGCTTGATTGTTCCAATCGGTTAACGATGTCAGGGAATTGAACTTGATGATGTAATCTTCTACAATCATCGTTCCCTGTTGTAGTTTCAGTAGTGCCTCAATGGCCTTTTCCTTTGTTTCGGTGGACATGAAGAATTCATGCATTTGATTTTTGAAATCCGTCTGTTAGGATCGATGCCCTTGGTTCGTTATCGAGTCAACAGTGACGACTAGAGTCTTGGTCTAATCCCAGTCACTGGACAAGAATGCTGTTCGACGTCGTGCTAGGCAGCGACGAAGATAGCTTGAGCGATAGAGAGGACGAGAGCGAGAGGGTTGTTCAGTAAAGGACAATACTCGATTAAGTTGGAACTGAGGTACTACGGTACATGCGGGGGTTTATATACTGCCTAGAGAACAATGAAGAAGTATAAAAGGAAGTAAAACGAGGGGCGGTCCAAGGCGGATGAAACAAGTATCAGTACATAGCGACGAAGTGAAGAAAAGCTATTGTAACAGGTAAGCGAAAGAGAAAGAAATTGTAACATTACCCCCTCCCTATGCGAGAAGTCACCGACTTCTTAAGGCCAACCTTGAGTTGTCCAGGCATGGTCTGCTCTTGATTCGTACCAGTGGACGATGTTTTCGACGTCCTTTTGCGCTGTATCTACATGCCATCGTACGGAGTCGAGGGTGACTTTTAGCTGACGAAGTTCTCGGAGCGCAAGGTCTCGCTCGGCGTAAGTCATGGCATTGGGGTCGGTGGTGAGGGTAAGCCCTACGAGGGCTCCAAGCGGGGCGGAGAGGTCTCGGAGATTGGCGGTGATGTACGAGGCCTCTAGAGAGGCGGTGGCGACGAGGGGGTTCGATTTGGGGATAGGTGCAGGGATGACTTCTTCTGCAACAAGTGGTTCTTCGACGAGTTCAGATGGGTGAATGTGTAGGTCGTCGTCGGCATGGATCGTCGTTTCGGTTTCGACGAGGATTTCGAGGGGCGGTGTGAAGACGTCGAACTCGGGGAGTTTTTCTGGGAAGGAATAGGCGAGGGCGAGGGTCGTGATGAGGGTGGCGAGAGTAAGTCCTCCGATGAGGACAGAGGGGAAGAGAGTGGAGACGAGGGCGACGAGGATGGCGACGAGCGAGAACATCTTTGGTGTTTGTAACGTTTGGTTGGAAGGCTAGGAAGTGGGAATCTCGTCCTTTTATAGGTTGACTTCATCGAAATATTCCACGTCCCAGAATGAGCTGTCTGCGTCAATAGGGAGGATGTTTCGTAAGAGTTGATCGGCCAATGCTTCTGGTCTGGGAGTATTAGGTCGCGTGGGAGGGTTTTCAGTCAAATATGGTTCGTGTAGTGGCCTAGGCGGGATTCGATGCGTAATCGTCCCCTGGTTTGTGTGATGAATGATGCCGGTGATCATTGGGTATCCAGGTTCCCATTCAAAGTCGCGGTAGTGGGGCGGTGGTAGTGGATTCGGGTATGGCGGTGGTATCCCTCCGTGTGGGATGAATAGGTAGTGCGGGGGTAAGTTAAAGTTCGGTGGTCCGCTGGATGGGAAATTGATTTTGTCTGGGAATAGTGCCTCTGTCCGGCGTAGGCAGGTCACTCCCGCCGCTTCCAGGTCTCTTGTTCGGTCAATGATCCATAAGGTCAGTGCTCTTTGCGCTTGTCTGATATGGCGATCTCTGCTGATGGCGTCGGTTGGTGTCTGGGAGTTGGGGCTGATCTGTGTTTTATATACTGGGTGCAGTGATGGTACTTTTGTTCGATAAAGCAGGATTTTGCGTATTTCAATGAAGGCTGTTCCTATTGCGCGTCGTCCTTGGTGAGGGTGGGTTCGATTAGGGAGTTGGATGATTAGGTGTCTAAGTTTTGGGATAGATTGTCTGGGAGAGAATCGGGAGTAGGGGGAAGCGATGTTTTTGGTGTATCTAGCATTCTGTTTGAGGATCTGTTTGTTGCGATACTGGGCCATGGTTTTCATAGCAGGTTTCGGCGGTTTTTATACGCTCTAAGGATGTCCGCAGCGTTCTTCAGATTTGTTTCAGGTTCCCATGAGTTTTCGTTCGGTCCATACCCTTTCCATTTGACTAGGTATTGATAGCCGGCTCCTCGTTTTCTATGTGTGATGATTGCTTCTATTTCAAACTCCTCTTGTCCGTTGATGAGATCAGGGGGTGGTTTCATGAAGTTCGGTCCGTGGACCGTTGTTTCTTTATACGGAGTTAACAATGTAGTATGAAACACAGGGTGGATGCGCCATTGTTTGGGGAGTTTCAGTTTGTAGGTGACAGGTCCTAGCACTTGCTCAATCGTGAAGGGTCCTTCTCTTTTGGGCGCTAGCTTCCTTGACTCATAGGGTATTCGGAGGTTTCGATTTTCGAGCCAGACTTTGTCTCCTTTCTCAAATCTGATACTCTTGTCTTTTGTTCTGAGCGCTACCATTTGTCTAGCGAGTTTGTGTGCAGCGAGTGCTTCTTCTCTAGCTTTTTGTAACATTCGTAGTCGGTTCTCAGCTGCTGGGGTCGTCATGGGGAATGCAGCTGTGGGAATAGCGACAGGGTCTATTCCGTACATTAGTTGAAACGGTGATGCTTTGATGGTATCATGGTGTCGGTTATTGTGAGCGAATTCCGCAATTGGCAGTAATGATTTCCATCTGTGCGGTTCGTTTGTGCAGAACATTCGGAGGTAGACTTCTAGTTCTTGATTGACTCGTTCTGTCTCGCCATCTGTCTGGGGATGGTAGGCTGTGCTCATTCTATGTTTTATTCCCAGCGCTTTTCCTATTTCTTGGAATACTTTAGATGCAAACTGTGGTCCTCTGTCGGATATGAGGATATCTGGTAAACCGAATCGTTTGAAGTTTTCGTTTATGTATAGATCTGCGGTTCCTAGTGCGTCGATTGTTTTGTGACAAGGGGAAAAGGTTACCCCCTTTGTAAGTCCATGGTCCACCGTGACCATGATTGAGTCGAAGCCGTCGGTGATTGGCAAGTCTGTGATGAAGTCAATAGTGACTTGCTGGAAGGGTCGGGTGGCATTAGATTTGATCGGTTGTAGGGCAGGGGTGTTGGGGTGAGTGTTTACTTTCATTTGCTGGCAGAGTGCGCATCCTTCGATCCATTCTCTGGTATGCTTGTTCATTCCGGGCCACCAGTAGTTTCGTTTAAGTAATTCTAGAGTTTTAAATCGTCCGGGGTGCCCTGATGTAGGTGATTCATGCGTTAGTTTAATGAGTTGAGTGCGCAATCCATCTTGATCGGGTACATAGATTTTTCCTTGGTAATGTACGATGTGGTCGACATATGTCCAGTCTTGCAGCTTCGATTTTATTGGTGGTGCTCGATGATTTTGGATTACTTCGACTAGTATTTGTCCAAAGTCGTCTTTGATCATGCCTTTGCGCAACTTCTCTGCTAGGTCATCTGCTATAAGCCTGATGAATCGTTCAGGTGGTAACACCGTGGTTTCTTCTGGGGTGTCGTCCATTCCAATGTGGTCTGGTCGTCGGGATAGGGCGTCTGCTTCAAACATCCTAGTTCCAGGGACGTGCTCTATTCGGAGATCGAATTCGCTTAAGAAGGAGGACCATCTGGCTTGTCTGGGGGTAAGGCGTTGTGGGGTTCGGTAAAAGGATAGATTCTTGTGATCACAATGAACGATGGTCGTATGAGGTGATCCGTGAAGAAGATGTCGCCATGCTGCAAGTCCTTTGACGATTGCCAGTAGTTCTCTATCGTAAATCTGATAGTTTTGCTCTGTTGTGGTTAAGGTGTGTGAGATGAAGCCGCAAGGGTGTAGGAGTCCTGCTTCATCGGCTTGTTTCAGTACTGCTCCTGTTGCTTTATTCGAGGCGTCGGTTTGCAGGATGAATGGTCGGGTGATATCTGGCATTCGGAGTACGGGGGCTGTTGTAAAGCGTTTCTTTAGGTTGTTAAATGCCACCTGTCGTTCTGGTGTCCAGAGGAATGCTTCATCTTTTTTCGTGAGATCAATAAGTGGTCGAGCAAGGGTTGCGAAGTTTCCAATGAATCGTCGGTAGAAATTCCCAAATCCTAAGAAGGATCGTACTTGCTTGGCCGTTGTTGGTGTCGGCCAATCTGCTATTCCTGCCAGTTTAATCGGGTCCATTGTTATTTCCCCAGGTCTAATGATCATTCCGAGGAATTCGATTTCCTGAGTGCAGAACTTGCATTTTTCGAGTTTGAGAAATAAGTCGTTTTCTTTTAGTCGTTCTAGGACGCGTTTTGTCCGAGTTTCTAAGTCTCTGGGTGTTGTTCCACATATTAAAATGTCGTCCATGTAAATGATTAACCATCCTTCATTGATCATGTCTTGGAAGTATTCGTTCATCATTGTCTGGAAAGTGGATGGGGAGTTGCATAGACCAAAAAACATGACTGTTGGTTCGTATAGTCCTTTGTTTGTTATGAAGGCTGCTTTCCATTCATCTCCTTCTTTTATCCGAACGTTGTTGTATCCCCATCGAAGATCTAGCTTTGTGAAATATTGCGCGCCGGATAGTTTGGTCATTAGGTCGGAGATCAATGGTAGTGGGTACGCATTCTTTATTGTCCATTCGTTCAGGTATCGGTAGTCTTGACATGGCCGGAGCGCTCCGCTTTCCTTTTTTGCGACAAAGAAGAATGGTGAGGCTTGTGGGGATTTGGATGGTCTGATGTATCCTTTAGCTAGTTGCTCTGTGATCCATTCGTCGAGGGATGATTGCTCTTTTATCGATAGCGGATAGATTTTGCTGACTTTTGGGGTAAATCCGGCTTTGAGATCGATTGCGTGGTCCCATGTGCGTCTGATTGGGAATCGTTCTGAAGGCGCCTTTTCGAAGGTAGATTTCCATCCTTGATACTCGTCTGGCAGCGTGGTTATGGTTTCTTTACGTAGTGTGTGTTCCAGTGCCTGTGATGCCGAAGTTTTAACCCTGATCCAATATTCGTCGATTTCCTGATCCAGGTTTCTTTCTATCTGCTTTGTCGGTTTGTGTTGATCAAGCTCAAGGGTCCGTTCCTTCCAGTTTATTGTTGGGTTGTGTTTTTCCAACCAGGGGAGTCCGAGTATAAGTTTTTGATCTCCTAGTTTAGTGATTAGGAAGCTTGTTTCGATTTGTAGATTTCCGATGTGGTAGGGAATCTTGACTTTATGTGTGATCATCCCATTTAGGTTTACTGTTCCGTCGGCGTTTTTAACTCGTATTGGTTGAATTAGTGGTTTCTTGGTCATGTTTCTTGTTATAGTTTCGTCAATGAAGTTTCCTTCTGCTCCGCAGTCAACGAGAGCAGATATCTCAGCGGGTAATTCGGGTGATTGGACAGTTATTGAGAGTCGTTGATTATTATTCGATCTTACTATTACAGAGTCGAGTGCTAACTGTCCATAATCGTTCTTGGAGGTTCCAACCGCTTTCTGGTTCCTCCGCTTTAAAAACCCTCGGTTTCCAGGTCGGTGAGGAGGGTTTCTCTTTCCTCTGTGCTGAGAGCCGCAATCATAGTGCGAATTTTCTTAGTGTTGCTATCTTCAGTGATTGTTCTGGTGAATCGTCCTGAAGGGGGCGGGTTCCTGGTAGTATCTTTCTTTGGGCAGTTTCGGGATAAATGACCGATGGTTCCGCATCTGAAACATTTCCCAGAACGCATATATTCTTCTCGTTGCCCATCAGTAAGGCGTCCGGTTTGTATGGCATGGATCGTTTTAGGTCCCCCTGTTTTATTGAATCGGCGCCCTGTATCAGTTTTTCCTAATGCTTTCATCATTTCCCATGCTGCATTGAGTTGCTCCGCTTTTCTGTAGGCATCTGTGATAGTTTTAAAGTCGCCTTGTCCCTCGAGGATTTTGGCAGCAATGGTGGTTGGTAGGCCTCGGACGAATGCCTGGAGTTGGGCGGTAATTCCGGTTAGTCCGGAGGATCCTATGAGCATTCTAAATTTTCGGACGTAGATCGGGACGGTGATCTCTCCTCCAACTCGTAATTTAGTGAGCTCATTCAGTGCCCTAACTGCAGTGTTGACTTCTCCCCAGTCGTCAAGGAATCGTTTGACGAAGGTGTCATAGTTTTCCCAAGTAAGTCCGTCTTTTTCGTCCAGTTGATCGCGGATTATTTCTTTCCAGTCGTCTAGTTCCTTTCCTAGGCATTGGAGGACGTATCTGATTTTCTTTTCATGTTTCCCTTCATAGTTGTGGGCGTTTATTGCAAAGAAATCGCTAAACCAGTTGATGAATGATTTAGCTTCGGTTCGATCTCCTGTAAAAATTCGTGCTGAGACTGGTTTGATGTCTCCTCTAGGGGCATCGGTGGTTTCAGTGTTGGTTGCCATTTGTTTTGTGTCAGTTTCAGCGTCTGTTTCAGGTCTCAGGTTTTCTAGTTCGTATTCGATTTGTTTTTGTTCCAAAAAGGTGTTCCACCCTACTATGGATGTTTCGGAAAGAGAGTAGTATGGATCAGTGCCGTCGAACTCGAATTCTGCGTCACAGTACTCTTCCCACCAAAGGGTTTCTTTGGGTCTTTCGAAATATAGTTCTGGTTCTTCTTCTGGTTCTTTTTGTTCGTTTCTCCACTCAACCCAAAGCTTTCCAGGTAAAGAGTGTTCGTTTCCTTCGATGTAATCCCCTTCGAAGTATTCGTTAGATACTGGGGTGTTCCTGTTCTTTCCTACTCCTCGAAATTCCCAACGTTTATTTAATGTCGAGAAAAAGAGCTCTTGTCCTTCTAGATAATATGTTCCTCTAAAGAGAAAGGAGTCGTTCGGTGGTCTCTGGTTAGAGAGTCTGGTTTCGGGTCGTTTCGGATCTATGTTGTCTAGCTAGTGACGATGCACTAAGCAGTTCAGTGAGTTCCAACTTGTGTTAGGATCGATGCCCTTGGTTCGTTATCGAGTCAACAGTGACGACTAGAGTCTTGGTCTAATCCCAGTCACTGGACAAGAATGCTGTTCGACGTCGTGCTAGGCAGCGACGAAGATAGCTTGAGCGATAGAGAGGACGAGAGCGAGAGGGTTGTTCAGTAAAGGACAATACTCGATTAAGTTGGAACTGAGGTACTACGGTACATGCGGGGGTTTATATACTGCCTAGAGAACAATGAAGAAGTATAAAAGGAAGTAAAACGAGGGGCGGTCCAAGCGGATGAAACAAGTATCAGTACATAGCGACGAAGTGAAGAAAAGCTATTGTAACAGGTAAGCGAAAGAGAAAGAAATTGTAACACCGTCCAGTCCGTGAAAGAAAATTGGTGTTCCAAAGGTCGTCTGACCCATGCTCAATCGTCATCAATGGATTGTCCAGCGTTGAGCTGTGCCCAATCCAACTCAGCATTCCAGCCACTGGTTTCTTGCTTGTCCTGAAACTCCTGCAGCGCCTCCTGGAAGGCTTTGAGCTTTACCCCACTCCAGTCAGCTGCTCGGTTTCCTTTTCCACCCTTTATTCAATAGAGGCAGATTGAGACCTGTCGTTTAGGATCTGTTTCTCTGGCTAGCATGAAATAGGTGTCCATTTGACGCAACCACCCGTCTACCGTTCAAGGATCTCCTTCATAAAAGGCGGGCATTTCTGCTTTTGTAAGAGGTCCGGGCTCCCGATGATTAGATCATTGGTATTCGTTTATCATTGCAGCTAGTGCTTGTCCTGCACTAGTGATGGCCCGTTGCCTCTCTTCTGCCTGTCTATGTATTTCATCCTCTCGAGCTGTGACTGCTGCTGCTGGTTGCGTGGCCGGGAGTGGTTCAATTGTTTGGGTATCCTGCCAATGCTCCTGCCATCCCATTACTGCATGATAGGCATGTGTGATCATATTGACTGTGAGTCGGAAAGTTTCAGTGCTGACTCGATGAGAACCATATCCGTTCCACATCATGGCCTTCATCCATGGCCATCCGCCAGGTTCTCCTGAGACTCGGACACAATGCCACATGCGATTGCATCCTTTGGTTCTCCTCCAGTATATGGGTCAGTACTCATCCATGAGTTCCGGATCCCATCCATATATCTCCCTAATTGTGGGGTATGCTGGCCACTTATACGAGTTCCAATATTCTTGTTTCACCAGCCAGAGGTAGCAGTATCCAGGGTGTTTCGGATGTAGTTTATTTTGTGCCTGTTCCAAGAGTCCTGGTCGTTCGTTTCTTAGACAAGGATCTATTTCTACTAGAGCTGCCGCTGCGCCCGAGCGCGCTGGTTGCTCTAGTAATTCCTCTCCGTTGTCCTCTCGTAGGCTGATGATTTCGCCTACTTCAGGGTCGTGTGTACTTTGTTCTGCTCCAACCCGTAACTCTTTGTTACCACTGGTGAATAATATTTCCACCATGTCCCATCCATTGACGTTGGCCATTTCTAAGCCCACGTGTACCACATCAGTTCGTTCTGTGGCAGTCCACCTTGTGTGGACTCCTTCGTTTCGGTATTCTGCATCCATTTCCCATATGGCTGCGATGGTAGGATAAGCAGGCCATTCGTACTTATTCCAGTACTTGGGTTGGATAAGATTTAGGTAGCAGAATCCTGGTACCGATGGTGCGAGTTTTTCTGGGATAGGGCCCATGCGAATGGTCCACCAGAATCCGGGTGATATATTTCCGTTTAGTGCGTGCATCCACGCATTCCAATCTTCATGACTCATGGTCATGCCTTCATGCTCATACAATTCCTTCGTATGGCATTCGTATCGTATTGTGTGAGGTTTTATCTCCAGAGTTCGTGTAGCTTTTTCTCCATTGATTATAAGCATTAGCCATTGATTATATTGTGAGGTCATCATGGCTTTCCAGATGGGACTGGATGCGTCCCCTTTGAATGAATCGTTCAGTAAGTTTGTGAGGGTAAGATATTCCCTCGTTGCTCTTTCCAGGGCTTTGTTTGCCCGTAACGCAGCTTGTTTTGCTGCTCTCTGTTCCAGTAAGGCATCCCATGCCTCCGACTGGATTCGTGATTCTTCAACTTCTCTTTGTCGAATAATTTCTTGTGTGCGTGCGCGCTTCTCTCGGCGTTTTTCTTTTAGGAATGTCCACCACAATCGTACGTGGTTGTCGTATCGGCGATAGATGGTATCGCCTGTGATTTCTGTAGGTCCAGTAGTGACCCTGTTGCTGTCGGTAACCCAGTCCGCTTCGAAGATGCATCCAATCTCCGAAAGTGTCGCCTGGGCGTATGGTAAGATGTATGTAAATGCACACTGCATTGTGTTAAGCGTATGTGGTTGAATGCTGTAAAAGAATCTTCAACCAATTTCAGGCCCTCCACTGACAACTGGTCCGTTCTATCGGCTGTCCAGTTCGGAATCCGCGCCTGTCGATGATGCCTCTTGGGAAACAAGAGGGTTACTGTCTGCTGTGTCGTGGGTCCAAAAGCTATCAATATAGGTGTGCCTGGCAATTCGCCCTAATGTCCTTGTGCCTAGTTATCAACCCTGATAACAAAGTAGGGGTTGCTAGTACAGAGGGTATGAAGAGACTTTGGTTCAGCCTTGATACACACGTATACCGAGTTGTTTCACTTGTTCCTGAGCTTTTCAGCAATAACAGTGTACTACACCCGGGGCACGTCTGTGGTCTCCTGCCTACGCTCTCCCAGCAATGCTAGTACTCTCGTCTGTTACTGTTTGTAGACTACCCAAGTAGGGTTTGTCGTCAGGCCCAATGGGGCGTATTGAGGATCTCTCGTTCAAGACCCATTGACAGTACTGTGTCGTGCGTCGATGTCGCCTGGAGAGGATGCGGGCTACGCAATTACTTCCTCTCAGAATGAAACTAGGCCATTGGTGCTGTGAGCAACGACGAGCCGGACGTGCTCGGTGCTATAAGGTCCAACGGGGTAGAGTGATAAAGACTCTAGATTATGTTAGGGACGACCTAAACACAACCTGAAGACTTATGAGTGTGGCTTGTTCAGCCAAAGACAAGACGAACAAGATCAGTCAAGACAAGGTCAAGACTAAGCCTGTTGCTCAAGTAGAAGTGTCTAGGACACAAACTATCTAGAGTCTTAGGGACTCGCTACCTAAGACTACAACCCTTATATACCTGTCCCCTAGTCTGTGCGCAATCAGCGCGCAGCTAAAGTCCCTTACAATAGAGACAATGCGCAGCAGCCAAGTCTGCGCCCATATGACCTTCTTTGGAGACTTCCTTCCACACCATCACTTCATCTTTCCATATACAGCCACGCCTATTGTCATGCATCTCGGCCGATTCCCATCTATGCCGGTACCTAGTTGTCGGTACTCCTCGGCGTTCCCATGTTGCCCCTCAGGCGCCGTGCCGCTCATGTATCCTTCCATGGCGTAGGCCCATCATCGGGCTGCTGTTCCTGTCGGCACTCGGTATGTCCATAACCGATGCTGACCTAACCACCTTCCATATAAGGGTCGCAGTCCTAGTATAGTCTGTCCCTGCGACCAAGGCATCGTCCCGTCCTGTATCTAAACTTTTGAGTGAAGTGAAATAGATAAAATGAAATGAAAAATATAATCCGACTCTCCACGACCGTATCTTCATAATTGTCATTAGTGTCGTTACTGTGAAAATTGATGGGGACGAGGTATGCTCATAACAGAGGGAAGGTAGGTTTTTTCCTGTAAAACAATTTTCAATCAAGTTCAGGCCCTCCACTGACACTTGATCCGTTTGTTCGGCCATCGAAAATCCACACCTGTCGATGATACCTCTTGGGAAACAAGAGGGTTGTTGTCTGCAGCGTCGTGGGTCCACAAGCTATTGATAAGAGAGTGCCTGGCAATTCGCCTCAATGTCCTTGTGCCAAGTTATCAACCCCAATAACAAGGTAGGGGTTGCTTGTACAGAGGGTGTGAGAGGACTTTGGTTCAGCCTTGATACACTACTCAGATCAAATGGTTCAGTCGTTCCGTGACTTTTTCCGCAATGCTAGTATACTATGCTCGGGGCGTGTCTGTGGTCTCCTGCCTACGCTCTCCTGACACACTAGTATTCTCGTCTAGCACTGTTTGGTAGACAGACCCAACGGGTGTATTGAGGACGTCTCATTCGACGCCCGTTGACAGTATGTGTGCTGGAGTCGATGTCGCCAACGGTCCCGGGATAATCGGGTTACTACCGTCAAAGAAGAAACTAGGCCACTGATTGTCAGGAGCAACTACGAGCGACGTGCTCGGTGCTGGACAGTACAGTGGGGTAGAGATAGAAAGTCTCTAGATTATGTCAGGACTGCCCTAGACACAACCTAGGCGACTCAGAGTGGGGCTTGTTAAGCCAAAGAAAAGATATGTTGCTCAGAAGCTATGTCTAGTGACAATAGACTATCTAGAGACTTAGGTCTCTCTATGCTAAACTATGGCCCTTATAAAGCCCATCCCCGGTCTGTGCGCAGACAGCGCGCAGCACAAGTCCCTCACAATAAGGCGACTCGGCGCAGCAGCCATCTTGCGCTCATATGACCATACTTGGGGTTATCTCTCCATATACGGCTGCGACTTATTGTGTTGCGCATTCAACCGTTCCCATGTTCCCCTGTACCGATATCTTGGTACTTCCAGGTTTTCCCATGCACGCCGTACCATCGACTCGGTACTCCTTGGCGTTCCCATGTTGCCCCTCAGGCGCCTTGCCGCTCATGATTCCTTTCATAGCGTAGGCCCATCATCGGGCCGCCTCCTAAGTCGGCACTCGGTCTATCTCCATAGCCGATGCTGACCTAACCACCTTCCATATAAGGGCCATAGTGTTCGCACAGAGTTCCCATCCTAGTGGCGTCTCGTCCAGCCCTTGTATCCTAACGTTTGAGTGAAATAAAATAGATAAAAAGAAAAGAAAAATATCCCTTGACTCCTCGTAATTGTATCTTCATAAGTGTCATCGACGTCGTTAATGGTTTTGAAAATGTGAGGTGTGCTCATAACACTCCCCACCATCACTGCCCTGTCCCAAACTGCCATGTCCTGCTCACCTCTTGCTGCCCTACCCTGTCCTCACCATTTCTACCCTGTCCTCACCCTCCCTGCCCTTGCTCTCCCTGCCCTGTATTTGCTCTCACCTGCGAGTCCTCACCTGCCATGTCCTCTTTACCATCTTTGCCCTCCCCTCCCAATTGCTGCCCTGTCCTCATCCTCTCTACCCTGTCCTGTAACAACCCTCCCTGCCCTGTAACAACCCTCCCTGTCCTGTATTGTGTGTGTGTGGAGGAAAAGGCAGAAAGATTCTTTGATCACAGAAACTGCTTACCAATGCTTAGTCAATTTATTTGTCAGCCTTAGCTAAGAATTATGGCATGATTTGTCAGTGGTTACTCAGCAGTACCTTTCCCACCCTTTGTTCCCTTCTATATAGATGAGTAAGGCCTTCAGAGCCATAGTACTTAGCCTTAAGATAGTCTGTGTCACCTACACAGCTACTAGGTGCTCTATAAACCTCTTTTCTCATTCTTGTCTCCAACCTTGAGTTGTGTTAGGACTTCGTCTTGACAGGAACAGCCTCAGACACTCTGGTTCCATGGACTCAGAGGAGGGGCAGAGGATTGGGTTGAGGACAGTAATGGCATTGAACTAGTGCAAGTCATAAATATTTGACAATGGAACTGACTAGTTCAAGAATACAGAAAAGTCACATTACCTCCCCTCAGCCACAGCAACCATACTCCTAATGATGCCAGTTGGTGTTACCTTGCACTTTTTAAATGGCAATACTGGAACTGCTACACATGGCCCAAAAATCCTTCTTGGCACACTATTGCCCAGTATGAACCAGATATGAGAAATACAGTCTTAGGTATTAAAGTAAAGTTGAATTCAAAGACATGTTGCTACCATGTCACACATCATAAGGTTAAGGACAATGCCTTACCAAAGGCAAAAGACATCTTAGAATACTACAGAGGAGATGACTCCATCACCAGACATTTCTCAGTTGGCTTCAAAATTACTCAGGCAGTAGTACAAGGCTGCATAGGATTCATAATGGTGGGAATAACCATGTTTGCTCATGAATATTTGGCAACTTGGGGAGCAAATTTGGATGTGCACAGGAATGAACATATTGCTCAAGGAACCAATTTGGCTCAAGCAATTCAAGCCATTGATGCAGCAATACATCCACCAAGAGAACATCACCCCACAATTCACATGGATATGCCAGACTATTATGAAGGGGACCCAAAAGAAATAGCTGCCTGGCTAAGACAGATGGCATCTTACTTTGCAATAGTAGGAGTAATGAATAATGATGTTACCATACAAATGGTCTTACAAAGAGTGTGAAAAGGACAAGGAAACTGGGCAGGAAATTGGGCAGCAGCTAAAACAGCCAAAATAGAGGCAGCAGGAGTAGAAATGCATAGATGAATAGCCACAATCACCACTGATGGAACACCAGTACCAACCTATACTCAGAAACAATGGAATGAGGGAATAAGAAATGCAGATGGAACTACATGGACCTTAATGCCAATCACTCATAAATTTCCTTTTACCAACTTTGACAACATGGCAGAAAAAATGAAGGAATATTTCTTGACTACAGAAACACAAGATCAAGCATGTCAAACAATTCAAAGCATGAAACAAGGAACATTAAAGGTGGAGGACTATGCAGTAAACTTCCAAAGTGTAGTGGCCCTCACAGGATATAATGAGATAGCACTGGTGAACCAATTCTGAGCAGGATTACATCCACCACTAGGAAGGAGATTGGTTGAATTACAAGTCCTAAATGGAGGAAGAATAGCCAATGGATCACAGGAAGGCGACTCACAATGTTGGTTTGACAGGGCAATATTGGTTGAAAGAAGCTGGAGAGATGCACAGCAAATCTATCCTCAGAGTCACCCAACTACAAACTGACCTCAACAGAATTGCCCTGCTCAAAGCACAAATGCAGTTGCATCCACATCAACAGGAGGATGACCTCCTATTACATGCTTTAATTGTGGAAAGCAAGGACATACAGCAAATGTGCACAGAGCCCCAAAGAAAGACCCAAGTGCCATGGACATTGATTGACAGAAATGAGTAGTGGAGTGTTACAACTGTGGTAAAAAAGGTCACTTTGTAAGAGATTGCTGTGCACCAAAGAAAGACAAAGGGAAACAGGTCATTAGGACCTGGTCAACTGTAAAAGAGTTTGCAGAGGAAATGACAGAAGAGGAAAAAGAGAAATGGCAGGAGCATTGGGTTTTCAGAATGACTCACAAGGATGCATTCCCCCTCATGAGTCACAGACAGTGTACAGTATGATAATTCATGTATAAAAATACCAGAACTATTATATGAATGTTGTTCTGTGCAAAATTGTCTGAGGAATGCACCCATAAGTGCAACCAAACCAAGGTTCAAGACTTGGTCTACTCCATGGATAATGAGAAGGATATGGGACCAACAAGTGGAAACAGCTGTTAGAGATCTTCAATCATGGGTTAAAAAAGATCAAATTGAAGAAATAAGTGAACAGCTGGTAAAGGACTTGAACTTGATGATGGAAACGGATGCACTATGGTATTTAAACCATCTGAAAAATAAACCAAGATTTGTAAGAACAACAGGAAGAAATCAGATGGATGTAGATGTAATAACAGCAACTGTGGATTCAGTTGAATGATTCAAAATTAAAGCCCTGATAGACTCAGGATGTACAGGATCATGTGTAAATAAGGAATGGGTGGAATGACATTGATTGAATACAAGGAAAATACCATGACCAATACCAGTATTCAATGGAGATGGAACTCACAACATAGCAGGACAGTTGGAAGAAATGATCAAACTAAAAGTACAAATAGGTAGGTGATCATTATGAATCTCTTGAATTTGGGATATCAGCTCTAGGAAAAATGGATATGTTCCTAGGACATGATTGGCTAAAATACCACAATCCTGAAATCAATTGGAGGAATCAGAAAATAAGATTCTCTCATTGTCCTGGCACATGTTGGAAGGGATCAGGAAGTATGGAACCAGAAGACAACATGGATTGAGTCCATTGGGAAGATGGAGAATGACTGCTAGCAGTCTATATAGGACCTGAAGAATTGAAAACAAGAGCATATCAATCAAAGGCCATGGAGATAGCATCAGTGAACATCAAGAAATGAAGTCTTGAACAAATAGTCCCTACACACTACCTGGGACATTGAAAAATCTTCGAAAAAACACTGTTTGATGAATTACCACTGAGATGACCATGGGATCATGCAATAGAATTAATTCCAGAATCTAAACCATTAGATTGTAAAATCTATCCATTGAATTGAGATGAACAAAAGGCATTAGAGGATTTCTTACAAGAAAACTTGGACACAGGATGAATAAAGCCAAGCAAATCACCTATGGCTTCACCATTCTTCTTTGTGAAAAAGAAAGATGGATCATTATGATCAGTCCAAGATTATTGGAAACTTAATGAAATGAAAATCAAGAACCAATATCCCTTACCATTAATCTTGGAATTAATAGACAAACTCAGCCATGCTAATATATTCTCAAAAATGGACATTCAATGGGGATATAATAACATTCATATCAAAGAAGGAGATGAATGGAAAGCAGCATTCCAAACAAATTGAGGACTATTTGAACCACTAGTCATGTTCTTCAGATTAACAAATTCACCTGCTACATTTCAAACCATGATGAATAACTTGTTCCAGGAGGAACTCACTGAGGGATGGGTAGTAATCTACATGGATGATATACTGGTATTCTCCAATAACAAGAAACAGCATGTAGAACATGTAAACTGGATATTGGCAAAATTAGAACAAAATAAATTGTCATTGAAACCAGAAAAGTGCTACTTTGATAAGAAGAAATTGAGTTCCTAGGAGTGATCATCACCAAAGACTCAATAAAGATGGATCCAGCTAAAGTAAAAGCAATTAAGGAGTGGCCAGAACCAAAATGCAAATGCAAAGTACAGCAGTTTTTGGGTTTTGTTAATTTTTATTGACAATTTGTGAAAGGATTTGCCAAAGAAGCAAAGCCATTGATGAGCACTGCCTATGGCTGAGTGCAACCAAGTGTCCAATGACAGTACTGACACATTCCCATGCAGCCCCAACAGTACTGATGCCTAGCATTGATATGTTTGCTCTGCTATTGGAAATAGGGAGGAAAGGAGAGGTGTGAGGTTGTGAAAGGATTCCCATCAACTCTGGTGTGCTCAATGTCAATGCTACAATGCACAGAACTGTGGAGTTTATGGATAATCATGCTTAAGCACACAAGTATGTAACAATGGTGAATGCAGGATGCAGAGTGGAACAAGACTTGAGGACATGAATGAGGCGAGGAGGGCATGACTAAAAACTGAGGCTCAAAGGGAGACTGTGTTCTCAACTGTGAATCTGATATGTTAAGCTTCCCCTAATCTATGTTGTACATGGGCTTTATATACAATTTTCTACTCTAGATAATGAAATAACACTTGTAAAATTTCACCTCACAACTGTATATCCAAATCTGTCTTGAAGGTCTTCACACAATGGGGCTAGCTGAGGGATGCAATGGTGGAATGGGAGTGCTGTGGTGGGAACCAATACCACGACCCTGCATGGGATGCTAATAGACTTTGTTTACTGGCAATAGATGCTGCTGATTGCCATGCACAGCAACTCTGGGGTTCATCTGACTTGGCATGGCCCTGTTCTCTATTTTCTGTGGGCCTGACTAAGGGTTACTGGAGCTGGTCATCAGCCAATGGCTTTACTCATCCACTAGGGTCCTAATCCACTGCATTGGTGCATCGCTAGGGATGATGTGGCTATTGGATCTTGGAATGTAGATCTTCCTAATGCAGATATGTCTTGATGGCATGGTCCCTTCTCTGGTGAACTAAGCTGTGCCAGCTGACAATTTTCATGTGACTCAGCCAATGTGGTGCTGACTTCAGGTGCAAACAACCAACTGGCATGGGGTATGGATGGCATATGTGGGAGGTGACTTGCTTGTTGGTTGTGGGTGATGCTTTCCTTACCCTGAAAAAATGCGGAGTTGCATGGAGTTGCTCGGAGTTGCTCATTGCTATCACAGAATACCTGCGGATTACTCCTCTACACCCTTACCTCAGAATGATGCTCATCAGCATTCAACAATTGCTAGCTGGAGAAAGATGTGTCAATATTCTGCCATTCCTGTGGTCACATTCCATTGATTTTGCTATTCCTGCAGTCACATTCCATCAATTCCACTATTCCTGCAGTCACATTCTGTCGATTCTGCTATTCCCATGGTTGCATTCCATCAACTCCACTGTTGCTGCTGTCAAAACTCATCAATTTCACTATTACAAGGCACAGTCTGCTATTCTGTGGGGCACAGCCACTGATCTGCTGTCTCTGACGTCGCAGTGTCAACTCTGATGTTTCTGTACCTCACACAAGGATCACTGGCCAAACTTGGTGCTGTTTCATGTATTCTGCAGGTTCTAGGTCACTTAGTGACAAATGGACACTGCCACCCACCTCTGCCAGTCTTCCGCAGTCAATTCCATCTACCCCGGTTACATCATGCCCATGTGACCAACTCCACACCATTGGGATTTTGAGGTTGTTGTAGCATTTCACTGTTTTGTGTATTCTGCAGGTTCTAGGCTACCTAATGACAAATGGACACTGCCACCTGCTTCTGCCAGTCTTCCACAGTCGGATCCATCTACACCTGTCATGTCATGCTTGTGTGACCATCCCCAACATTCCGATCCTCAGAGTTGACAGACAACCTTTACATGGACTCACACCTCCTTGCTCCATTGTCAGTGTGACAACAGAGTAGACTCGTCACTGTTAACTGAGTTAATGGGAAAAAAGGAGTGGGAGTGGGGAAAGTCACAGTGAAGCAATGATTAAATTAAAACAAAGAATAGCAGAAGAAGTGGTACTGGCAATACCAAATGAGGATGGACAATTTCAGATTGAGACAGATGCATCAGATTTCACTATGGAATCCATATTGTCACAACAACAAAATGGGGTATGGAGACCAGTAGCATTCCTTTCAAAAGTGCTCAATGCAGCTGAACAAAATTATGAAACATATGATAAAGAGATGCTGGCAATAATGTGTTAGGAACAGATCCTAGCAGGCACTTTTATTTTTTCAATCTAGTGGTCAGAGACCACCATGGGAAGACAGGAGACAGTCAGGGACTGTTGTAGGAAACTAGGGGAACACTTTGTGTGCATGGGAGTGTTCAGGAGACTACAAGACAATGGCCAGTCAAGGAACCATCAGTATACAAGGAAGGAGGGTGACACCCCTATCATTATGGGCACATTACATCAGCATCACAAGTCACTACAAAGATATGGCATGGGTACAGCCACAGGGCCAGATGGGGCTGAGAGCATGCAGGCATAGGAGGCCAAAGTCTTTAATGACACAGCCACAAAAGCCCCTATGTGGGATTAGCTCAGCACCTGCCATACGAGGACTCAGGGGAAGGGATTAGTCAGGGAGCACAGCCACTAGGACATACATGGATACAGGCATCATGGGACCAAGACCAAGGATCATTTAACTATACAGAGAGTGCACAGCAATGGTGGCTCTCGGCAACAGGTCTATGAGAGGTCCAGACAAAAGTCCAGACAAGGCACAGCTCAGACAAACCCAAGACAACAGTAGAGGGAGGAAGGTCATTAGACCAATAGCAGAAATGCTGCATGACAACAAAGGCATGAGGCAGTGCTCATACTTAGTGCTCATGGCATATGCCAGGAAGGAATAGTCAGCTGAAGGATATTGGACAAGGACACCGATAGCAGACTCAATAGCCAGGAAAAGGCATGAGTACAGAATAGGCCAAGCAGCATATATGGATAGATGCATGCTGATGGGTACTGAGAGTCAGGACAGTCCAGGATGGTCCATGAAGATCCAGGCTTGACTAAAGGCAGCTGGTAAAGGATAGAGTTGTCACAGGAGGATTGTGCTCATACGTGCTCACATGAAACATGTGGTGGACAATAGGGATGGGCACTGGAACATGAAGGGAGTGTTGTTGGTCTATGGGAGGTCCAGGGGGAATTCCCTGGTGGTATATAAAGGACAGATGGTCGTAGTCTTGAGTCCTTAAGACTCAAGATGGTTTCTCTCTCACTAGGAGTTAGTTCTCTCTAGTAGAGCCATTCTTGTAGTATTGTAGGGCTTGCAATACAGCCTGTGTTTCGTTTCTGGAGTAACACTCCACCTCTGCGAGGCTTTGGGGTTTTGTTTACGAAGTGAGAGCTCATAACATAATGCATTCTTTATATGAATGGTTGCAATACCTAAAAGGAGCCAAAGAAACAATTGAGATTTTGACAGATCATCAGAATCTCACATACTTCAGGGAACCACAAAACCTGAATAGGAGGCAAGCTCAATGGGTTATAGACCTTCAGGCATATAATTTCATTATTAAACATCAATCTGGAAAGTCAAATTCAAAAGTGGATTTATTATCATGAAGAGTGGATTATGATAAAGGACTCAAAGATAATGAAGATGTACTTTTACTAAAAGAAGAGATGCTTGTACAATTAGATGACTGGACAGGAGAATGGGTTACATTGATCAATGAAATTAAGAAGACCAACAAAAGACAATGGGATACCCAAGTACAGAAAGGAGTGGAAAGTAAGGAAGGAGGGTTTGAATATGATAAAGAAGGAAACCAGGTAACATGGAAAGGGAGAATATATGTACCAACAGTAATGAAGTTAAGGGAAGAAGCAATCTCCTTACACCATCAATGGGAACACCTGGGAATTGCAAAAATGTTGGAACTCATAACTTGGGATTATTGGTGGCCAAACATGAGGGAGGATATTGAGAAATATATAAAAGGATGCAGGACTTGTCAAACAGTCAAACCAGATCAACAAAAATGGGCTGCACCTTTAAATCCTCACTCAATCCCCAAGCAACCATGGGAAGATATTGCATTAGATATAATAGGACCCTTACCAGAATCAAAGGGATATAATGCGATGTTAATGGTCATTGATAAATTTACAAAGAAGGCATACTTTATTCCCACCAACACCACTCTCACATTGAAAGGAGTAGCAATATTATTTAGAGATCATGTGTTCAGGGAACACAGAATACCTAATAAAGTAATAAGTGATAGAGGACCTCAATTCATTTCAAAATTTATGAAGGAATTTTTCGAATTAATGGGAATAAAAGGAAATCCCTCCACTGCATTTCATCCACAAACAGACAGACAATCAGAAAGAGCCAATCAGGAAGTTGAGATACTATTATCCACATTTGTAAATGAGAAACAAGATAACTGGAGTGACTGGTTAGCAGTAATGCAATTCTGTTATAATGATAGACAGCACTCAGCAACTGGATACTCTCCCTTCATGATGAATTATGGCTATGATCCAAACAAAGAAATAGTGGACCAACCAACTCAACCATGAGTAGAAGCTGTAGGACAGTTTGTTGAAGAACAAAAGGAAGTATGAGAGAAAGCACAAGCATTACTTAAAAAGGCACAAGACTCCATGAAAGCTCAATATGATAAAAAGAAATGAGATCCTATTGAGTATAAAAAGGAGATCAAGTCTATCTAAATGCTGAAAATCTCCCATCTGATCAACCAATGAAGAAACTTGGAGAAAGATTTGTAGGACCCTACAAAATTATCAAAAAAGGAGGGGTGTCCTCTCACTGACTCTTAATTCCTGTGAGCTGGAAAGTGTACAATGTGTTCAATGAAGTTTTATTAAAACCATATTGAGAACCTGTGTTTCCACAACAAAATCACTGCAAATCCAACTGCAAAGACAGCCAGAAGGAGGAGGAGACTGGCAATTATGAAGTGGAAAAAATACTGGATAGTTGCATTAGCAAAAAGGAAAAGGACAGTTGGAATATTTAGTAAAATGGAAAAATTTCCCAGTAGAGGATTCCACATGGGAACCTGTGATAAATTGTCACAATGCCAACCAGAGTATTGATGAATTTCACCACCTCCATCCTAGCACACCTCAAAGAGTGAGGATGAGCAACTTAACATTCACACAATATAAAAACTTCACACAGCCACAAACACCAAAGACATTGTTTGGTTGGGAAGATGGAAAATTTGAGAGAGAATATCTGGAAAAGTTGGAACAAAACTGGAAGAAATGGAAAGGGGATTGAAAAATTGCAAATCAAGACAAATGAGGATTCTGTGGAACTGAATTCCTGAAGAGAGGGTTATGTTAAGAACAAACATTTAGTATTTCATTCTCTTTTCTTATATAAGTGGATGCATATGGGAAGGGCATGAGGCCTACATGAGGCAAGTAGTATATAAGTAAGACCTGTAGGGCCATAGTACCTCAGCCTTAAGATAGTTTGTGTTACCTACACAATCTACTCTGTGCTCTCTTCTCTATTTGTCTCAAATCTTAGGTTGTGTGAGGACTATGTCTTAACACTACCTACATTTATAGGGTTCACATGAAAACCTCAGCTTTTTGATGGCAGTCTAAAACACCTATGGTTTAGCTGCATTTGTGGGTATTTGCCTTGAATAACCCTCATCATTGGGCATAGGCTTGCCATTATATTGCCTCATAGGATGTGTTTTTTTAAATTTACTATTGCTGAAACAGACATTTTTCTAGCTATTGACTACTTGACATAACAAACACAAAAATTAAAAAACAGCTGTATGTATTATCAGGGCACAGTTCCCTTTGCATATCTGGTAGTTGTACTACTCAGTAGTTTACATAGTTTGTAGCTACCTAAACTCATAATATTGAATATTTCTATGTGGAAAAAAAAAAAAAAACTCATGTAGGCATTGGCCATGGGATAATGTTAAAAAACCCTAAATGGCAACTCTCCCAACATCAACAATCAACCAACTTCTGTCAATCACAATGATAATTCTTTGTCTTCTGCCATGTCATCAGATTTGTCTTCCTCTTGCCTCAATGCTGCTATCTGTGGTTCTGTCCAATCTGGTATTCCCCAGACTTTTGGATTCCAAATAATCCATGGTGCTTGTTCCCTTGGCAGCAGATTGCTATGCTGCAGGGGCCACAGCCAATCACCAGCAGCAGGTTGGTTGTTCCAAACACAATCTTTGGCTGCTGCTGGTGCCCATGCAAGTTTGTCAAACTCTGTTTTCACAGCACCTCAAACTCTGATGACCTGTCTAGCATTTATGATGCTAATCAGCTCTACCCATGCAAGATAATATCACATTTGTCCATAATGCTGAACTTTGGCTGGCATCTCATTATTTGATGCTGGAAAAAGTCAGTAAAAGGTAATGAACCACTCCTCTGCATGGCCATATTTGACATTGACATTTCAAAATGTCACTGCTAGATTCTTGTCCTTGAATGATGTGATCATTGCATCCACACATTTCATTTTGTCCATTATGCAAAAGCTTGGTTAATTTGACCTGCAACATCCCATCAGATTCCCTATCTTTTGTAACAAATCACTTGGGAATTGCTGCCACATGGCATGCACTTTTTCTGCCACTGTGCTACAATCTTCTTCCAGTGGTTGATGGTATTGTTCCATGTCAGGTCCCCATTCAATGTGATGCTGATGCATAGGAATGTCTGCTAATGTTGTGAATGCCTCAGGCATTTCCTCCTCTTCTCCCAGTGTAATCATGCAAAGGTGTGTTAAGCCTCACTTAACCCAATATTGATTAGCAGCCCTTGGCCATCAATGCTGAGCTTCCATTATGGGGTTCAGCTATATTTGCATGTCCTCCATTGTCTTATCAAAGATGTGCTTGAACACATCTGGTTCCAAAACACAATCACAAACTCAACATAATCTTGCAACATTGGAGTAAGGCAGGAATGTCATCTGTCATAAGAACATCATCCCTCCAGGACAGAATGGGACGCCTCCTCTGGATCTTCAGCATCTGCTTCAAACCCATACAGCAGCTGTTGCTCATGATCAAGATCAATCATCAATGGTAATGCAACCCTCAACACTGCATGCCCTGCTTGATCTGATGGTGGTCTGTTGTGAAGGCCATTGATCAGCCAAACAAGGGCTGCATAGGTTATTAAGATACTCGAACTTGACCTTGCCATGCCTGTCTGTGAATTAAGATGACATAGCAGGTTATGTGCTTGCTGCCTCTAGCTGCACAAATCACACATTTCTAACAATTATGTCAGTGAAATACTAATTGCACTTGTAATTAGTATAACATACCACCACAGTTGTCATGGAAACACAGGACATGTCTGCATGTACAAGTGCCTGGGAAAGTTAACCAGTATGTGGGTGGCTTGATCAAGTGGAACCTGGACTTCTAGCCTAGCTGCAACATCAGTTTTATCTCTTGCTTCTTTGTATGATAGCAGTAGGCATGCTGTATAAGAAGGTCCACTTTGACCTCCTTCAATAGCATGACAAGCCCTCAGGGTCTTGCCAAAGTTGCCACCCTTGTTATGACCAGAAAACACAGAAGCAAGTAATGATGTCAATGACACTTATGATGGGCAGGATGCATAGATGCAAGGGATATTTTTCATTTCTTTTTATCTTTTTATCTGGACTCAAACAATAGGAAACAAGGGCTGGATGATGATACATGATGAAGGAGTTACCATGTTAGGACTGCAGCCCTTATTAGGAAGGTGGTGAGGTAAGCATCAGCTATGGACATAGACCAAGTGCTGAAGGGACATGGCCCAATGATGGGCCTAGACTGTGGTAGGGATCATGGCCTTGAGGGATGCCATGGGAATGGTTGAGGTGCTGAACAATAGGTGCAGCCATTATGGTTAGATGGGAAGCCTGGTATGGCTTAATGAGTGGTCAGTGGTTGCTGTGCATCGTCTCTATTGTGAGGGACTTTAGCTGCGCACAGATCAGCCTTGGGGTATATAAGGGCTGTAGTTTAGAGTATAGAGT
Organism: Amanita molliuscula; assembly: GCA_023014405.1. Taxonomy (NCBI): domain Eukaryota; kingdom Fungi; phylum Basidiomycota; class Agaricomycetes; order Agaricales; family Amanitaceae; genus Amanita; species Amanita molliuscula. Next base: position 54,974 of record JAEBUP010000078.1, read on the forward strand.
CCTTAAGACTCTAGGTAGTTTGTTGTACCTACAACTATTCCTGAGCAAATCCTTTGTCTTTGGCCTAACAAGCCACACTCTTGAGTCTTTAGGAGTTGTTTAGGTGCAGTCATAACATAACCTAGAGTCTTTTCTACTCTACCCCTTCCTGTTGTCTTACAGCACTGAGTGGTCTTGCTCATCATTGCCAACAAGCACACAGGAAGGCCTAGTTTCATTCTGAGAGGTAGTAATTGCAAAGCCTGCAACCTCTCCAGGTGACATCAATGATGACACACACACTGTCAATGGGTATCAAATGAGATATCCTCAATATGCCCAATTGGGCCTGTCTACACAACAGTAACAGACAAGAGTACTAGTTTGCCAGGAGAGCATAGGCAGGAGACCACAGATGTGCCCCAGGTATAGTGCACTGTTATTGTGGAAAACTCAGGGAATGAGAGAATCAACCTATTTGTGCTGTGTATCAAGGCTGATACAAAGTCCCTTTATACCCTCTGTACAAGCAAATGTGAAATTAGCTGCGCATTTGATAGCTTGGCACAAGGACACTAGGGCAAATTGCCAGGCACACACACTTGGTAGCTTGCAGACAACATCCCTTGTTTGCCACAAGGTGTCATTATCAACTGGTGCAGAGGCCAAATGAACAGAACTATTGTCAGTGGAGGCCTGAAGTAGTTTGAAGATTTCTTTACAGAGAATGATCCAACAAGACACAATGAGGTGCTCATTCACATACATCTTACCACATGCCCAGGTGACACTTTCGGAGATTGGATACATCTTCGAAGTGAACTGGGTTACCAAGAGCAATAGGGTCCAAGTGGGACCAGAGGAGATTGTTGGCAAAACAATTTATTGCCAATACAACAACCATGTGTGACTTTGGTGGCATCACATCAAAGAAAACAACAAGAAAGATGAGCTTGAATGCAGCTCATTATCCAGCAACAAGAAGCCAAGGAGAGGAACAGATCCAAACAGAGGCATGGGAGGCCTTGATGGAACAGCAAGCAGCAAACCAAGCGGGCTGATACCAGAAGTACTAGCACCAGCAGTCCCAGGGTTCTGCTACCTCAATCTAATCAAGCCTAAATACTGGAACAAGTACAAATGGCCAGCATACCTGACAATTGCTGCTATATGGCAGATGGAGACAGAATTCCAAAATAAAGGAGTTCAAACAAGGTGGACCACCACAGATCGAAATGATGTGGTACACATAGGCCAGGAACTGGCAGATATGAATGGATGGGACATGGTGGAAAAATTACTCACCAGTGGTCATGGAGCACTCCAGGTCAGAGCAGAATGAATGGAAGACCCCAAGGTAGGCAAAGTTATAAGCCTAGGGGAAGAGAGTGAAGTGGAGGAACTAGGGCAACCAGTGCACTCAGACGCAGGAGCAGCTCTAGTGGAAATTGACCTGTGCTTATGGGATGGACACCCAGGGCTTTTGGCACAAGCACAAAATAAGTAGATGTATCTGTTTAAATTTATGCTCAGCAGTGTAAAGCAATGGACAGCAAGTGGGGAATGGTGGGATCATTAGGTGAGGCAGTCTATACCAGTGCCAGCTTATTTGTACAGTAAACAACCCTGCATGTTGCTTAAAAGATCACAATTCCCATGCATCACACCCTTTGCCCATCCAACCTCCCACTCAACAAGAAACCAGTACATTTTTGGTTCAAAGGGTTTCCTCACACTGTCAAATAGTTTACTAGATGAACTCTACACACCTCTGGCTCAGAAAAACCCAGTGAGTATCACAGTAATCTATTGATAACTGATCAGGTTATCAATACTATGTGACTGATGGCCCTGCACTGCCCTAGTGGTGAAATGGGGCATACACAATTTTATCACCCTAGGTGTGTAGTTCTGCTTGTGGCAGATTTGACAGGATCTCTGAACTTCATGCTCAACAGTTGCAGCTGCATAAAGCATAGGTCAGTGAGCATAGATGGAAGTTACTAGATATGCAGATAGTACATGGACTGGTGCACGACCTTACTTGCTAAGTAAACTACTTTACAGCATGGTCATTCCATGATGTATTATAGTCTCTTGACATTTGTGGTTACATTCACCTCTGAAACTACAAGCTGAACATTGCCCAACCCTGTAGCTGCTGGCCAGCATGACCAAGACCTGCCATAGATGATCTGGCATCAGAGGTAGTGTTCACCCTGTAAAGTCTTGCCAGAAGAGGAATCCTGACTTTACAGTAAAGTTGGCAGTGGTCAGGCACTTTGCAAGCTTTGTCCATAGAGATATCTACTTTGCACTTTACACTTTGTATGTACAACCACTGCCTGGTTTGGCCCATTGAGAGAAGAAGAAAAAGCCTTTTTGCACATACAGCCCACTTCCCATTTCCCATGGTGCTCCTTATCAATATCCTTCTCAATGCTGACACTCACACAGATGCAGACCATTCAGCTGCATAGCCAGAGGTCACTGAATGCCCCCCCCCTTTCCCAAAGTTGGCTTGGAAAGGGGTTTTGTCCTGTCTCACCTCCAAGTCACTAGCACAATTACTACCCCCTTCAGCTCTGTGATTGCAACAGACCATGGGCATCCTGGGATTGTGGGAGGTAGGCCCACTGAGCCTTCATTCCAACTTGACTGACTGTAGCTTTCTGCAGGTTGTCAAGCTGGCCCTCCAAAAGCCACCCTTGCTGGAGCAATGGGCATTCAAGGAGGGCCTCATCAAGAACCTGCAGGGGCATCATTGTATGGTGCTCAGTATAGATGCAAGGTAGATACCTATGCTGTCCACCACAAATATTGGCTGATTGGCATCCCTCAGTAGCATATGGATATGGCAAAGTCAGCAAGTATTTCACAAGCCATCACATTCACAAATGGGATGGAACCCTGAGCTTTGCATTTTATTCTACAAACTGGCATGGTGTCAGGACTGCCCTAGACACAACCTAAGCAACTCAAGTGGGACTTGTTAAGTCAAAGATGAATCCAATTGCTCAGTAGCTATGTCTAGTGACAATAGACTATCTAGAGACTTAAGAGTCTCCTACTGTAAACTACGGCCCTTATATACCGCTCCCCTGGTCTGTGCGCAGACAGCGCACAGCTAAAGTCCCTCAAGCCGGGATCAATGCGCAGCAGCCGATCTGCGCCCATCTAACCATTCCTGGAGAGTTCCTCCCACACCCAACTCCTGGGTTGTCCGCATGCGGCCTTCCTATTGTTCAGGTCTTCGGCCGATTCCCATGCACGCCATACTGTTGACTTGGTACTCCTCGGCGTTCCCATGTCGCCCCTCAGGCGCCGTGTCGCTCATGATTCCTTTCATGGCGTAGGCCCATCATCGGGCCGCATCTCCTGTCGGCACTCGGTCTATCTCCATAGCCGATGCTGACCTAACCTCCTTCCTAATAGGGACCATAGCTCACGTAGGCCATCCTCCTAGAGTCCCGTTGTGTAGTCTTGCTTGTAGACGTTTGAGCGAAGTAAAATAGATAAAAAGAAATGAAAAATATAGCCCAACTCTCCGAGTCCGTATCCTCCTGTCTTCTATTGACATTGTTGTCTCTAAGTGTAGATCTTCATAGTCGTCGTCATGTCGTTACTGTAATGGTTTTGAAAATAAGAGGTGTGCTCATAACACATGGCTACTGCAGGCATGTATGGTACCTGTCTTTATTTTTGACAGTCCTGCCCATCCTGCTGTGAAGCACAGACACCAGGTTCGCTCAACAGCACACTGAATGAGTTAGACCCTCCATCTTGGGAACAGAAGTCAGCATTGGACAGTTGGCTTGGAAAGTATCTATCAAAGTCTGTGCTGACAGATGGGATGTATGAATTGATGGAGGAGGACCCTACCTTGTTATTGGATGTGATATCAACCACTATGCCTTACTCAATTGTCAAGGGCACTTATATCCATTTCTGGTTCCAGCCCATCACATTCTCCCTTGTACAACGACTTGGCATGCTGTTTCCCTCCCTGCAGAACTTGAACACCACTCCGATGTGCAGGGTCTCTGGCCAGGACCTTCTCACACATGAAAATGACCCCCTCAAATAGGATCAATCTCTCTTGAAGACAAGTGATAACAGTGCCATTCTCCATAGCACCCAGTGCTCTCCTTTTTGTCATGATCTTAAAAGATTGATTAAGTCCCCTAGACTGTATACATATCCAACTGAAGCCTGAAGGTGCCCTGTGTAGATGTTGGTGACTTATTTCCTGATTCATCTTTTATTTGAAATATGTGGAGCATTATTTTTCATGTTGCCTGTTGGATTAGGCAGGGCAGTGCCCTTGCCTTGTGGGCTTTTCTGTTTCTATACAGAAGAATTTGTCATCCATGCCTTGAACATTTCAAATTACATATATATAGCAGTAGGGTACTAGAATCAGAAGGTCCCCCTTTGTCAATCTCACTCAGTTCAGACCAGCATTCTCCATTTTGTTAGCATTCTCCTGCAGTGTTTTATTGAGTTTTTCCCTGCAATATCTAGTTATACTGCAAATTCAGCAGCTTCCACAAACCCAAGTTCAGTTTGATAGCAGTTGAGGCTCCAAACTTATTTGATGAGACAATTAGCAAAGTTTCAAATTATAAACCATTAACAAACTATTTCTAGGCTCATTCAACTCTACTGCTCCCATTTTTATTAGTGATTTCCTACAACACTGCTGGGACTTTTCCAGGACTCACACCCTTGCTTGCCCTTGGACACACTCTCATTTTCCATCACACTCCCTTGTATTACATATCCAGCACTAAGGTGGTGCTTTGCACTTCCTTCCTCCAGTTTGTAGGGTTGGGTTTGTTGGCACATTTTACACTAGGCAGCATCCCAGGGTACCTACCACCAAACATGCATGAAGATATTAAATGATACATTCCAGGATGTGAAACTTGCCAGAAGGCAAAACTGGATAGACAGGCACATGCAGCACCACTATGACCAAATGAGGTTCCTTCAGACCCATGGGAGGTGATCTCAGTGGATTTCATCAGACCATTGCCAGAGTCAAAAGGCAATGACATGATCTTGGTAATCATGGATAGATTCACCAAGATGTCTTACTTTTGCTGATGACATTGGCCATCACATCACAAGGAACAGCAGTACTGTTCAGAGATAATGTGTTTCAGCAGCATGGCCTCCTGAGGAAAGTTATTAGCAACAGGGGACCCCAATTTGCATCCAAGTTCATGGATGGGATGTTGGAGATCAAGGTAAATAGGTCAACAGCCTATCATCCTCAGACAGATGGGCAGATGGAGTGAGTGAATCAGGAAGTTAAAGAATTCCTGACCATGTTCATGAACAATCACCAGGACAATTGGAGCAATTGGTTGCCAGTGGCACAATTCTGCTACAATGACAGAGTACACTCAGCAATGGGCTTCATGCCCTTCTTTATGAACTATGGATGACACCCTAACAAGGGTTTGGACCCCACCTATGCACCAAAGGAAATAGCAGTGGAACAGCTGGCAAAGGAGATAGAGGACATGCACACCAAGGCAAATAATCAGATAATGAAAGAGTGGTATGACACACATTGTCAAGCAGCATGTGAGTATAAACCTGGCAACAAGGTTTATCTCAGCACAGAGAACTTGCTGGTTATTTGAGCAACCAAGAAGCTCAATGGAAAATTTGTTGGTCCTTTGGAGGTGGTTGCAAAAGTTGGGGAATTGTCTTACAGGCTGAAGATTCCAAAGTTGTGGAGGGTTTACAATGTCTTCAATGAGGTGTTGTTGAAACCATACAGGGAACCAGAGTTTCCCAAACAAAAGAGAAAGCAGCAGCACATAAGGATGTGCAGATGGTAGAAGAATTGCAGGACAATGAGTATGAAGTAGAGGAAATTGTGGACAGTCATGTCAGTGGATGTGGGGGAGGAAAATTGGAGTACCTTGTTAAATGGAAAAACTATCTGGTTGAAGAGTCAACTTGGGAGTTGGCAGAGAATGTTGCCAATGCACCAGCAAAGGTCAAAAAGTTCCATAATGAGAATCCAAGCACACCATGGCACTTGAGGAACTTGGGCAGCATGGAGTTCACTCCATACAAAAACTTCATAATGGCATGAGTTCCATGCAAACTCTTCAGATGGGAGGATGGATGCTTTGGATGTGAGTACCTTAAAAATATGGAAAGGCAGTGGAGGAAATGGAAATGTGAAAGGGCAGCAATCTGTGAACTGCCAGATGACACCAATGGGACATTCTCCAGAAGTTTGGAGCATGGCAGGAGGGTGAAGCCTGTGCTTGATTTCCCAATCAAGGAAGGAGGCAGTGATGAGGATGAGAAAAAGGCAGAGGTTGAGAAAAGGAAAAACAAGAGGAAGGCAGAAGATGAGAAAAAGAGGAAGGACAGAGAAGATGAGAAAAAATGGCAGGAGTTGAAGGAACAAATGAAGTGGAGGACCATTGTCAAGGAAGCAGAAGATGAGGAGTGGAGCTTGAGGTCTTGAGGAGAGGGACATGTTATGACCAGAAAACACAGAAGCAAGTAATGATGTCAATAACACTTATGACAGGCAGGATGCATAGATGCAGGGGATATTTTTCATTTCTTTTTATCTTTTTATCTGGACTCAAACAATAGGAAACAAGGGCTGGATGACAATATGCAATGAAGGAGTTACCATGTTAGGACTGCAGCCCTTATTAGGAAGTGGTGAGGTAAGCATCAGCTATGGACATAGACTGAGTGCTGAAGGGACACAGCCCAATGATGGGCCTAGACTGTGGTAGGGATCATGGCCTTGAGGGACAACATGGGAATGGTTGAGGTGCCAAACAATAGGCATGGCTGTTATGGTTAGATGGGAAGCCTGGTATGGCTTAATGGGTGGTTGGCAGTTGCTGTGCATTGTCTCTATTGTGAGGGACTTTAGCTGCGCACAGATCAGCCTTGGGGTATATAAGGGCTGTAGTTTAGAGTATAGAGTCCTTAAGACTCTAGGTAGTTTGTTGTACCTACAACTACTCCTGAGCAAATGCTTTGTCTTTGGCCTAACAAGCCACACTCTTGAGTCTTTAGGGGTTGTTTAGGTGCAGTCCTAACAACCCTTGGGTTGGTACATCAGTGCTTTGTCAGTTGCATATGCTTGAATGTATATGATCTTGTAGGGGCCAGTTGGCCTCTTGCACCTTGCATGAAACCCAGCAACTTGGGTCAAGTGTTGTGTTACATCTTGTTTAAAATTGCACTGGTTTAAAACTATACAGCTGATTTCTCATTCAGAGAAGTGGAATAAGTCTTGCATGATTGGTTGAAAACAATCAGTGTGCCAAACAACTGCCTTATCACAAGGCAGTAACTCAACTGTGACATCAACATACCAATCTCCATCTTCCACATGATGACCATGGGGTGAAAATTGGTGGAATAGCTCATACAGTGTGTCATCTGGAGTGTCTCCATCAGGAATATGTTCTGTCCAGTTCTTTACACCACAAAGTTCCATTCCAAAGACAATGTTATTGCCCCATGGAATGTTGCTCATGTGGTCACATAGTGCAATGGAAAATGGAAGGACATCACTTGCACTGATTAGATATGTTGATTGGACATGTGCTCCAGATTAGAGAGTGGCACAGAATCTTTCAGCATCACAAGTGGGTGGAAAATTGTGCACAATGGTTGGTGCTACTGTTTGGATGGCTGGAAGGATAGCATTACTGTAAAACACTGATGATTCCTCAGCAGTTAAGGCACTGCTGTTCTGTTCTGTGTTTAGGAGTCCTGGAAAGAATACACAAATATGATGATGATCATTGATTTTTCCCAGGAGGGTATTGGGAACTTTTGATGGGTCTAACAATTTTGGCTGCAAAGACATCCAGCCAGGACAGATAGGAAGTTAATAGATTTGATGTGAGTTGTGATTAAACAGAAGGGGCAGGTTACAGATTGTAGGAATCCATTCAAGTCAGATTGGTTGAAGGGTAGTGTGACAGATGAGGCAGGTTGAAGATTGCACACATCTGTCCAAGTCAGATTGATTGAATGGTGGAGCAAACAGGGCACATCTGATCAGGATGGATGGGAGGTCAGCAGGAAGATGGGAGTGACAGACAGTTCAGGGTGAAGAGTGGATGAATCCATCCAAGTTGGATTGGTTGAATGTCAGATTTATATGGTGCAGCAGTCACATGAGGACAGCATTTGACCAGCAATGGAGACATGATAGTCAGATTGTGCACTGCATGAAAAATAAATGCATTGCCTACCTTGCCATCTACCACAAATGTAGTGCTCAATTTGAGGCTCTGAGTTAGTGACCATACAGGAGATGGTAGAATGAAGATCATAATAGATCCTCTTGCTGGGATATCTTGTGTAAATCCCAGAACAGAATCATAGTCATGCCAAATATATGGCATATTCAACCCAGCTGCTGGGTGATTGTACAGTGCATCCAACCTTGCAGATTGTTGGTTGACAGAGTCTTAGCCTGTTAACACCCATTCTATTGTTTGAAATGTAGGATTGGGTTCGTCATCAACCTCTTGCCTGCAGCTGTATCCTGATAACATTGGACCCATTGAGCAATTGACATGTCAGTGGCATTGTCATAGTCATCTTCCTCCATTTCTGATTGGCAGTGGTTTGGGAAGTCTGTGGTGTAAATTGCATTTGGCTAGGTGACCTTTTATACCTTGAGGAGCTTGATTAGACTGCAGACATGAGCAATGACCTGCCCAATTGTTTGGATAGATTGATTGGGTCAGGGAATCCATCTATCCCCATCTAGTAACTCTGTAAACATCATCATGCCTCTGACACCATAATGTAGACATCACAAAGGCACTAGCTTCTGATACCATACATAAGAGACACTGTTTTTATTGATTTGCACACATAAAATGAAGCTATGTGTCATTTGCATTATGCCCAATAGGGTGTAACTCATACTAAATTGTCATGTGCAATCACCACATGTTGGATCCACATAGCCAATTTATATACTGCCCCCCTGAAGTTCACTATTTCAACATTCATAATGCCTACTGCCCCTGCCTGGCAACTCCTGTAAACTGTCCTTTTTACAAAATTGCCCAATCTCAGCAGTGAGGTGGTGTGCCTTTATGATGATGGAACAGTCAATGAAAAGCTGGGTATTGAGCAGTGGGCAGGGACATGGAGCCATCTCAATGTGCCAGTCTTTATCAAGGATGGTGACATGGCAGCCTTTGAGTTGTACACATCTCAGGTGCTCCTTTGACTCTGACTCCCATCATCCTCCTGTTAGCTCAAGCATCCAGCCCTTCCTCCCCACTGGCTGGTGCCTAATGTCACTAGACCCTTCGCCTCAGGTTGTCCTTTCCTTTTTCTTTTGACAGATACTAGTTTTTAGGTCCTTTGTCAGGACATGTGTTCACCATCAATCCCATCAATCCCATCAATCTGTCTATATAGCATTTCCATTGGCTTCGACTTCTAGTGTCAAAATGGGGCAACTGTAATACTTGCATAGGTGGCCTTTTTCATGGTGGAGGCTGTTATTTGCATTAGAAGGTTACTTTTTCTTTTTTGTAGTGGATCAAGACAGTGGGGAAACCTGCTTTGTCAGTGCTCAACTCTGACCCTTCTGGATACCCCTTCCTCAGTCTCGACTTTTGGTGTCAAAACAGGGCAACTGTAATACCACATGTAGACAGTCTTTTTCATGGCAGAGACCATTATTTGCACTGGAAGATTTTGGTTTTTCTTTTGTAGTGGATCAAGACAGCAGGGATGCCATTGACTCTGGGCACATGCAGTAATCCAGATGTGCTCCATCAGCACTTGACTCTGACCTTTCTCGGTTTGGCCACATTTGTGGGTATTGCCTTGAAAACCCTCCCTCATTTAAGCATCATGTCAAGAGCTTTAGGTGCTGCTTCCAATGCCACTTAAGCACTGGCATCCAGGACTTTAGGCCAAGGCAACCAAATAGGCCCCAGTCAACTATTGATGAAACTAGTTGGTATGAGTAACCTACTGCTGTGTTGGTAGAGCACCTAGTGAGAGCTATAAAAAGTATATAGTGCTTGGTTCCCTTGTTCCTTCCAACAGCAGTCCTGTTTGGTAGTCCAAGTAGCTTGTAGCTACCTTAGGTCTCAATATAGTATATTTCTAGGCGAAAAAAAAAAAAAAAGAGTTGTACACATCTGCATTGTCAAATGCTTTGGAGAGCCAACTCAAGGAGTCAACAAGTCTTGGGACAGAAAATGGCATCTGAGTATGGAAAATGTTCTCCAAAAAGGTTTGCAGCAAAGTAAATGTGATTGTGGAGCAACAAATGGAGAATACCAGCGTTCACTTAAAGCAGCTAATGATGAATGCTTCCATAGATGAATGGTCATCCAACTGGAGCATCATTTTCTCCAGCCATGTCACCAACTTTTGCACAAGTGAACTACTAGGCAAATGACAAACATTGATGCCAGCAGGAATGACTGTCATGATGCTGTTTCAATCATTTGTGGCACTGAACTATGATCACATGAGGCAGAATTTCCTGCACAATCTGAAGAATTGCAGTTCAGTGGAGGCTGAATTGAACTGAACATTTGCTTGTATGCTGACAATTTTATCATAATGATGTAGAAACTGATAATGAATTAGATGTGGAAAAAGCAGAAAAGATGAAGCTTATGGACATTCAGGATTTGATGAGGGCCTTGAAACGATTCAAGAAGGTGACAATGCTCATGCCAAATTTGAGCAACACTACATTGAATAAGGAAGAATTTGTGCAAGCATCACTGCTAGCATTAGATATCAATCCTGAGATGGTTGTTAATGAATGCAAGCAACAACAGAAGCCACAACCTCCCCTGCTCAGTGAGTCTGTCCAGGATGGATGTGGTTTTGTCTGACATGGTTTACAGGGGATACACCATCTTTCATGGGCAAAGGCAATGTACCCAATGCACCTCACACAATTATTGTCCCAAATTCTCTCATTGATCAGTGGTGTTGGGAACTAAAAACATTTTTTAAGCTGTACATTGTTGATATTTCTATCCTGCCCACACAAAGGGCACATTTGCAAAAGTACTTCAATGAGAACCAGCCCAGTGCATGGGTTAAATCCAAGCACAAAATGATAAGGCACATCATTCTAGTCCCACATTCTGTGAGTGTTTGATTGGTTGGTTTTTGAACATCACAGATACCTATGGATGTTGTAGGTTTTCAGTACATTGACAGCCATGTCTTACTTTACTGCTTTGGAGGGGGGGGCAAATGCTTGCATTGATGACAAGCATAAGCTGTGGGAAGAAGCTGCTGATTTCATTAAGATCAAATGGTGCACAGTTTGGATTGATGAAGCACATGAATTTTGTACTGTGTCACATTTGTTCCATGGTGCAGTGCAATTGTGTCGCATGGCCCACATGATCAATGCTTGCACAGCAACACCATTATTTACAAAGCCTGAGGTGAGTAATTTTCATATCTGTCCAGGATGGATGTGAGATACAAGGAATGTGGCTATTGGCACAGTCACTGAAGATGAGGGCAATCTGACCAGGACAGATGCATGTCTTGGGCTGCTGAAGTGCTTACTAATCACCATATCCAGGACACCATCAATATTGGATACATCATCAGTGCACCACACTTGACCAGAGAGATTGGGCAAATGTTTGAAAAAGAGTCAAAGAAGGAAATCTTGTGCATTGCAAGATCCATTATGCCTGAAGAGCTGAAAGAGATATGTCATGCACAGCAGGAGCATTTGCTTGGCCATGACATTGAGATGCTGGCAGCACAGTGGTGCCTTGAACATAGAAAAGTGGCTTGGGTCAAGGAGATCCAAGCACAATTTGATGGTCACCTGATCTGTCGAGACAAGAGGTCCAAGTGCTTCAACAGGAATCCAATAAATGATCTGGAACCATAATAATTACACATGGTTCCAGTCACATTGGAGAATTGGGAACTGGATGTGCTTGCAAATTCAATGGGCAATGTCATGAACAAGAAGCAAGATGGCATATTGGGGGATATCACAAGCAAGGTAAGTATCAGTTCACTTACACCCAATCATATTCAACACAAAATTTACAGAAATTCTATATTTATTATTGGCTGAACATGGTCTATCTGATTGGAATTAGCAACAATGACTGGAAGGAATTCCCAAAGTTCCAGTCAAAGGAGGGCTGGGATGCAAAGCTGGGGAGCAAATCATTGGTGCTAATACAACTATTGCAGCATCTACTGGCTGCCAATGAAGTTGGCCACCCACTCATTGAGAACAACAAGATTATATTTCCTGCTCCTCCTCAAAAGTGTTAGGACTGCTCCTAAACACAACCAAAGACTTATGAGAAGGGGCGGCTTGTTAGGCCAAAGACAACTGTTGCTCTATAGCTGTGTCTAGCAAACACAAAACTATCTAGAGTCTTAGGGACTTGCTACCTAAGACTACAACCCTTATAAACCTCTCTCCCGGTCTGTGCGCAGTCAGTGCGCAGCTAAAGTCCCTCACAATAGAGACGATGCACAGCAGCCAAGTCTGCACCCATATGACCTTCCTTGGAGACATCCTCTCACACTGTCCTTCCCCCTATGGCCACGCTATTGTCTTGCATCTCGGCTGACTCTCACATATGCCGGTACCTAGTCTTCGGTACGTCTTGGCATTCCCATGTTGCCCCTCAGGTGCCATGCCACTCATGTATCCTATCATGGCATAGGCCCATCATTGGGCCATCATTCCTGTTGGCACTTGGTATATCCCATAGCCGATGCTGACCTAACCTCCTGCCATATAAGGGTCACAGTCCTAACATAGCCTGTCCCTGCGACCAAGGTATCATCTAAGTCCTGTGTCCAAATGTTTGAGTGGAGATAAAAAGATAAAAAGAAAAGAAAAATAGATTCCGACTCCCTAAGACCATATCTTCATGTTTGTCATTAGTGTCATTACTGTGAAAATTGAATGGGACGAGGTATGCTCATAACATCACCCCCCCCTTAAGGCCTCGCATCCCGAGAGGCTGAAGTGGCTGAATCCACATAGTGTGGATCTCGTTTCATTCTTTCATAAAAGCAGGCTAGCTGCTCACTCTGCTCTTCAGGCGTTAAGCCCAACCGTGCTGAATCATCATCGTCCACCTCCATGGTGGTTCTCCATTTGATCAATTTTTCTGTGGGGCATGCAACGCCCTTAATCCTTTTCTGTCTGTCTTCTTCTGACTCGCTGCTTTCCTTAGCAACTTCTGTTTTTCCCACTCTTTTTAAGATTTTCTTTACAAGATACTCAGTATCTTTCTTGTGCGCTTGGCGCTCCTCTTCTAATTCTTCCTTTTCTCCCCTTCTTGGGAAATTAAGCACAGGTGACCGCCCGCCATGCTCCAGGTCTCTGGAGAATGTCCCATCGGTATTGTCCGGAAGTTCCATAATTGCCTTCTGGTCTCCTTTCCAGTTGTGCCATCTGCGCTCCATATTTTCTAAATATTTTGGGCCAAAACAGCCATCATCCCATCCAAAGAGTCGTTTGTCCTTCCAATGGGTTCCCCGACTTTGTGTGTGCCTTGGTGCACTAGGGGGTGGTTGGGGAACCCATTCTGTGATTTTTATATACACCTTCCCACTTCTGAGATTCCTGACAAGTTTTGGAGCTTTGGGATTTTCCTTATGGAACTTTTTGACCTTCGCCAGTGCGTTGGCAACATTTCCAGCTGGTTCCCATGTGGACTCTTCCACCAGATAGTTTTTCCATTTGACAAGGTATTCCAACCTCGCCCCTCCTCGTCTGCTGACACAGCTTTCCATGATTTCTTCAACTTTGTATTCATCCTCCTGGGACTCTTCCACCATCTGCATGTCCTTGCATGCTGCCACTTTTGCTTTTTGTTTGGGGAAGTCCGGTTCCCTGTACGGCTTCAACAAGACTTCGTTGAAGACATTGTAAACCCTCCATGATGCTGGTATTTTTAGTTTATAAGATGACTCACCAACTTTAGCGAGGACCTCAAGTGGACCAACAAATTTACCATTGAGCTTCTTGGTTGCTCAGATAACCGGGAGGTTTGCTGTACTAAGATAAACCTTGTCGCCAGGTTTATACTCTTGTGCTGCTTGGCAGTGGCTATTGTATCACTCTTTCATAATTCAAGCGGCCTTTTCCATTGCCTTTTTTGCAGTTTCATGTACTTTCTCCAGTTCTTTCGCCAGTTGTTCCACAGCTACTGCCTTCGGCATGTAGGTGGGGTCCAGTCCCTTGTTTGGATGTCGTCCGTAATTCATGAAGAAGGGCATGAAGCCTGTTGCTGAGTGTACCCGGTCATTGTGGCAGAATTGTGCCACCGACAGCCAATCGCTCCAGTTATCCTGGCGATTGTTTACAAACATTGTCAGGAATTCTTTCACTTCCTGATTTACTTGTTCTGTTTGTCCGTCTGTCTGCAGGTGATAGGCCGTTGATTGGTTTGCTTTAATCCCCAGCATTCCATATAAGTCAGTCATGAATTTTGAGGCAAACTGAGGGCCTCTGTCGCTTATTACTTTTCTTGGGAGTCCGTGCTCCCGAAATACATTGTCCCTGAACAGTGTTGCTGTTCCCTGTGATGTGATTTCCTTTGTGGTAGGCAAGAAGTACGACTTCTTAGTGAACCTATCCACAACCACCATTATCGTGTCGTTCCCTTTTGACATGGGTAGGGGTCCCATGAAGTCAACTGAGATGACTTCCCATGGTTCTGTTGGAACCTCATTTGGTCAAAGTGGTGCCACACGGGCTTGTCGATCCAGCTTTGCTTTTTGACAAGTTTCGCAACCCGGAATATAGCGTTCAATGTCTTTGCGCATGTTTGGCCACCAAAAATTCCTTGTTAAAGACTCCAGTGTCTTTGCAACCCCAGAGTGTCCCCATGAATGATGGATTGCAATGATGTCCTCTTGCAATGCCACGACAGTTGGTACGTAGACTCGCCCTTTCCAGGTGACAAGTCCTTTTTCAAATTTGTATTCTCCCCTGGCCTTTTCAAGGCCTTCGACAACCTGTGTCTCCCATTGCCGCTTGGGTACGTCCTTAATGTCCTTTATGATGTTGTCTATCGCACGATCATCATCAAAAACTCGTACGAAGAGGTGTTCTTTCAACAGAATCACCCCTTCATTATCATTTTCGCCTTGGGCATGTCCTGCCCACCGTGATAACAAGTCTGCTTTTGTGTTGGACTTCCTGCTCCTGTGTTTTATGACAAAGTTGTATTCCTGCAAATCTGTCACCATCTTGCCTGTCTGCGATTTAAGTTTTGTGCTTTTCTGAAATAGGTTAAGTTCTGGTGGTCTGTCAGAACTTCAACTGTGTGTTTGGCCCCTTTGAGATAATGGGACCATTCGTAAAAAGCATGCATGACTGCGAGCATCTCCTTATCATAGATCTTGTAGTTTCGCTCAGCGTCATTTAGGGATTTTGAAATGAAAGCCACAGGCTTCCATATATCGTTTCCCACCTGCTGCGATAAGATTCCCCCAATGGCGAAGTCAGAGGCATCTACCTCTACTCGGAACTGTCCATCTTCAGTCAGGATTCGCAACACCACCTCTTCTGCAATGGTTTTCTTTAGCATGTCAAATGCTTTGTCCTGTAATTCGGTCCACTTCCACTCGTCTTTGCCTGTTAGACGAGTCAGTGGTTTGGCCACCTTGGCGAAATCTTTCACAAAGTGTTGGTAAAAGTTTACGAAGCCCAAAAACTGTTGGACTTCTCGCTTGCATGTTGGCTTAGGCCATTCGGTTACTGCTTTTACATTGGCAGACTCCATTTGGACCGAGTTTTCACTGATGACTACTCCAAGGAAGTCCATCTCTTTTTTATCAAAGAAACATTTTTCTGGTTTCAATGATAACTTGTGTTCTTCTAGCTTTGCTAGAATACAGTTAACCTGCACTGTATGTTCTGCTTGATTTTTTGAAAATACAAGAATGTCATCCATGTATATGACAACCCATCCTTCTGCTATTTCGACCCTAAAGATGTCATTCATCATCGCCTGGAAGGTGGCTGGCAAATTTGTGAGCCCAAAGAACATGACCAAGGGTTCAAAGAGTCCTCTATTGGTTTGAAAGGCTGCCTTCCATTCGTCTCCTTCCTTGATGCATACATTGTTGTATCCCCAATGTATGTCCATCTTTGAGAACACCTTTGCCTGTGATAATTTATCCACCAGCTCTCCTATTAGCAGTAGTGGATATCAGTTCTTGACTGTCATTTCGTTAAGTTGCCTGTAATCCTGTACAGGTCTTAATTTTCCATCCTTTGTTTTAACAAAGAAGGGAGATGCCATAGGTGATTTACTCAACTGAATTCTCCCAGAATCCAGGTTTTCTTTTAAAAATTCATCCAGTTGTGACTGCTCATCCCTGTTTAACGGATATATTTTGCAGTCAACTGGGTTAGACCTGGGGATCAACTCGATAGCGTGATCCCATCGCCTCTGTGGTGGCAGTTCATCGAAAGTTTCTTTTTCAAAGACCTTTCGATGTCCTAAATAGTGTCTGGGGACTGCTTCCTCCAGAGTTTGTTTTTTAGTTTTCTCTGCTTCCTCTGCCACTATTTTTGTGGCCATTGATGTGTAAGCCCTGACGCGAAGTTCTGGTTCACCAATGTGGATAGCCAATAGTCAATCCTCTGCCTCGAGGTTTTCGACTACGTCCATTTCATCTTCCGGTTCCTGAACTGATGAGGCCTTCCAGCATGCTCCTGGACATCTATTGAACTCCAGAGATTGTTTCTTCCAGTTGATCATTGGGTTATGTTTTCTTAACCAGTTGAATCCCAAGAATATACTTGTCTTCGAGAGATGCGTTACTGCACATTCAATAATTTTCTCATGTTTGCCAATGCGTAGTTTTATTTTTGCCATGTATTCTAAGGTGCCTCTTGAGTTCCTTGTTCCGTCAGCATGAAATACTGGTATCGGTCGGACCAGGCGTCGTTTTGGGATCTGGTGTTTTTCCACGAAGTCAGTGCTAATACAAGTTCCAGTTGCACCGGAATCTAGCAACATTTTGATGCGGATACTTTTGGATCTGTCCAGTTTTGTTATGACTCCTGTTAGGTCCAATTCACTGTATCCTGTTCCCTGTACTTTCTTTTCTCGTAAATGTACTAGGTTCCACATAGCGTTGGCTTCCGTCATGGCATTCAAATCATCCACCAGCCATTCATCCACTTCTTTTACTCATTTATTGTCTACCCATTGTTGTAGACATTCTACCACTATTTGTGTGGGCTGTTCCCAAATTCTTCTTAACATCCACTGCAGTGTCCATGTTTTTAATCGTTGTCCTTGTTTTGCACTCACTCTTAGGTTTCTCAAGTGATGTATCTCCCCACTGCATTCATAAAGTAAATCATGCATATTTATGTTGGAGTCTACTAGTACATCACTATTTGAAACCTGAGTAGCAGCCAGCAGCACTGAGCACTCGCCTACTGGCTTTCTGCAAAATCCAAGACCTCCTCTATATGTGCTATTGGGGTCGTTTCCCCTTCCGTGATGTATCTAACAACCTGCTTTCCTTTATCGCTGGTTGGTTTCTTGGGTTTTTTACAGGTCCATGACATGTGTCCTTTCTCTCCACAGTTATAGCATTCTTTGTCTACATGTGCCTTTTTTGTCCTACACTCTTTTTCTGAATGTCCTCTCTTTTTACAATAGGGACAGATGTTTGCGTTCCTTTTATCAACATCCATTGCATTTGGATCAGATTGACTCCCTGATGCAACTGGTGGTGGTGCTCTATACTGCCACTGAGGGTGACTATTCGGTGCTGGGGCTCGCTCTTTGTACTCCTGCCTACCTGCAGGAAATCTGTAAACCTCGTTGGCTTTGTGATACGCCCTAGCGAGTGCCATGACCCTTGTCTGGATTTGGTGTAACGTGGCATTTTCTGGCAATCCTCCATACCAGATTAATTCCTGACCTAGTGCTGGATTGAGGTGGTTCTGGAACTGTGCAATCAGGGCTTGATCGTTCCAATCAGTTAGCGAGGTGAGGGAGTTGAATTTGATGATGTAGTCTCCTACGATCATTGTCCCTTGTTGTAGTTTCAGTAAAGCCTCAATAGCTTTCTCCTTAGTTTCTGTTGACATGAAAAACTCGTGCATCTGAGTTTTGAAATCTGTCCAGTCTACGAAGGGGAATTGGTGTTCTAGAGGTCGTCTGATCCAAGCTCGATCATCATCAGTTGACTGCCCAGTGTTAAGCTGTGCCCAATCCAATTCCGCGCTCCACCTGCTAGTGTCCTGTTTGTCCTGAAATTCCTGTAGCGCCTCCTGGAAGGCTTTGAGTTTCACTCCACTCCAGTCTGCCACCCTATTCCCTTTTCCACCTTTAATCCTATATAGGCAGATTGAGACTTTTCGCCACTCTTCTTTCTCATTTGCCAACATGAAATATGTTTCCATTTGGCAGAGCCATCCGTCCACCATTCGAGGATCCCCTTCATAAAAGGCAGGCATTTCTGCCTTTGTAAGGGGGCTGGGTTCCTGACGATTTGACCGCTGGTATTCGTTAATCATTGTGGCTAGAGCTTGCCCTGCACTAGTGATGGCTCGCTGCCTTTCCTCTGCTTGTCAATGAATATCATCTTCCCTTGCTGCAACTGCTGCCGCCAGCTGTGTGGCTGGTAGGGGCTCAATCGTTTGAGTGTCCTGCCAGTACTCTCTCCATCCCAATACAGCTTGGTAGGCATGGGTGATCATTTCTACTGTAAGCCGAAAAGGTGTGGTGCCTAGTTTGTAATGGCTCATTCCTTCCCGGTTGAGACACTTGACGTGAAACCACCCTCTGCAATTACTGTTGTACTTTTCGATGTGCAGAGTAGTGTCCTTGTCGTATGCTTTCCAGATGATGGTAGTTATGTCATGCTCCCTCAGGTTGTGATCCCATGTGCAGATCTCCTGGATCTGAGGATAGGCTGGCCACATGAATTCATCCCAGTATTGCTTTTTGATTAAAACCAGGTAACAGTAGCCTGGTATGTCCGGGTTGAATCCACTGTTGGCCCAGGACATTTTTGGGTAAGGGTAAGGTAACCATGCTTCCCTTTCAACAATTCTCCTCCACTGCTCGATTTCTCTTTTCTTGTGAGCATTGTTTGCTCCTTGCAGGTACTCTTCGTTCGAGAGCCAATCCACTGCAGTGGGTATACCACCATGCCAATGTGCTGTGTCACCTCCCTGAGTGATGACTCATGCTTTGTTTTCTTTTCCGGCCTGTGCTGCTGCTGCGTATGACCACGCTGGTTGCACAACCGGTTTGGGTTCTACTACTGCTGGGTATGTTCATCCAGCCGCCTCTGCATAGGCTTGCTCAACCGTGACCATTGTCCTAAGGTTAACTCGTTTAATGGATGTTTGGGCGAGCTTTCACTGTGTTGCCCTTCATTTGGACTTTGACTGTCCTCCGAACCATATTGTCCAGGTGTAGTGGGAGACCTTGTGTAGGTCTACTAGCTCGTCCCAGGTATACCCGATGTCATCTCGATGTATAGCTGACTCTTCTATGATATGACACTGCCCCGGCCGAATGCTATCCTGGATGGCGAAGACCACCGTATCATCCCGAAGCTCCAGTTCCCAGTTGACTATGTCATAGAGGGTAGGCCAAGCCGGCCAGTTGTACTTGTCGTAGTACTCTTCTTGAAATAGGTACATGTAGCAGTACCCATTTTCCCTCCACTGATGAGGTGCAATCGGACTCCGAGCTCATGGTCCAGGTAGGTGCGCTTTGATGTTAGCGCGCCATCCTAGTAATCAGGCTTTGTGGTCGTTCCATGAGTCCTCACCAATGTCTTTGAGGAAGTGCTCCAGCCCAATAGAGCAAAGATGGTGCTGAGGCTCTGTGAGGAGCCATTCCAGAGTTCTGGCAATGATAGCCCCAGGTGGCTTGGTGATAAGTAGGGGGTCGAATCGGATTCCCCTGCAGTGTTCCTCCTCTTCCTGCTCATGCTTCCATTTAGCGTAGCGGGTTGCCCGTATGTTTCCATTTATTGTGTGCATCCACATGTTCCAGTCCTCATCAAAATCGGTCACTCTAGCCTGAAATACACAAGGAAACTCGAGAGGGGAGCAATCACATCCAAAGCAGGAGCTGGTGCTCAACCAGCAATGGTGCAGTGAAGCCTGCCCATACCACCAATCCTGTTTACAACTTAAGCAAGTTTCAGCAGGGTGTTACAACTTCCTTTTCTTACGCTTACTTATTACAATAACCTTTCTTCACTTCAGTCGCTATGCTTTGATACCTGTTTTGTCTGCCTGAACTACCCCTCGTTTCACTTCCTTTTATACTTCTTCATTGTTCTCCAGACAGTATATAAACCCCCGCATGTACCATAGTTCTTTAGTTCCAACTTAATCGAGTATTGTCCTTTACTGAACGATCCTCTCGCTCTCGTCCTCTCTATCGCTCGAGCTACCTTCGTCGCTGTCTAGCACCACGTTGAACGGCATTCTTGTCCAGCAACTGGGATTAGACCGAGACTCTAGTCGTCGCTGTTGACTCGATAACGAACCAAGGGCATCGATCCTAACACAAGTTGGAACTCACTGAACCGCTTAGTGCATCGTCACTAGCTAGACAATATAGATCCGAAACGACCCGAAACCAGACTCTCTAACCAGAGACCACCGAACGATTCCTTTCTCTTTAAAGGAACATATTATCTAGAAAGACAGGAGCTCTTTTTCTCGACACTAAATAAACGTTGGGAATTTCGAGGAGTAGGAAAGAACAAGAACACCCCAGTACCTGATGAATACTTTGAAGGGGATTACATTGAAGGAGACGAACACTCACTACCTGGAAAACTTTGGGTTGAGTGGAGAAACGAACAAAAAGAACCAGAAGAAGAACCAGAACTATATTTCGAGAGACCCAAAGAAACCCTTTGGTGGGAAGAGTACTGTGACGCGGAATTTGATTTCGACAGCACCGATCCATACTACTCTCTCTCCGAAACATCCATAACAGGGTGGAACACCTTTTTAGAACAAAAACAAATCGAATACGAACTAGAAAACCCAAGACCTGAAACAGATGCCGAAACTGACACAAAACAAATGGCAACCAACGATGAAACCACCAATACCCCTAAGGGAGACATCAAACCAGTCTCAGCACGAATTTTCACAGGAGACCGGACCGAAGCTAAATCATTCATCAGCTGGTTTAGCGATTTCTTTGCAATAAACGCCCACAACTATGAAGGGAAGCATGAGAAGAAAATCAGATACGTCCTCCAATGCCTAGGAAAGGAACTAGACGACTGGAAAGAGATAATCCACGACCAACTGGATGAAAAAGATGGACTTACTTGGGAAAACTATGACACCTTTGTCAAACGATTCCTCGATGACTGGGGAGAAGTCAACACCGCAGTCAGGGCACTAAATGAGCTCACTAAATTACGAGTTGGAGGAGAGATCACTGTCCCGATCTACGTCCGAAAATTTAGAATGCTCATAGGATCCTCCAGACTAACCGGAATTACTGCCCAACTTCAGGCATTCGTCCGAGGCCTACCAACCACCATTGCTGCCAAGATCCTCGAAGGACAAGGCGACTTTAAAACCATCACAGATGCCTACAGAAAAGCGGAACAACTCAATGCAGCATGGGAAATGATGAAAGCATTAGGAAAAACTGATACAGGGCGTCGATTCAATAAAACAGGGGGACCTAAAACAATCCATACCATACAGACCGGGCGCCTTACCAATGGGCAACAAGAAGAATATATGCGTTCTGGGAAATGTTTCAGATGCGGAACCATCAGTCACTTATCCCGAAACTGCCCAAAGAAAGATACTACCAGGAACCCACCCCCTTCAGGACAATTCACCAGAACAATCACTGAGGATAACGATGCTAAGAAAATTCGCACTATGATTGCAGCTCTCAGCACAGAGGAATGAGAAACTCTCCTCACTGACCTGGAAACCGAGGGTTTTTAAAGCGGAGGAACCAGAAAGCGGTTGGAACCTCCAAGAATGATTATGGACAGTTAGCACTCGACTCTGTAATAGTAAGATCGAATAATAATCAACGACTCTCAATAACTGTCCAATCACCTGAACTACCTGCTGAGATATCTGCCCTTGTTGACTGCGGAGCAGAAGGAAACTTCATTGACGAAACTATAACAAAAAACATGAACAAGAAACCACTAATTCAACCAATACGAGTTAAGAACGCCGACGGAACAGTAAACCTAAACAGAATGATCACACATAAAGTCAAGATTCCCTACCACATCGGAAATCTACTAATCGAAACAAGCTTCCTAATCACTAAACTGGGGGATCAAAAACTTATACTTGGACTCCCCTGGTTAGAAAAACATAACCCAGCAATAAACTGGAAGGAACGGACCCTCGAGCTCGATCACCAACCCCTACACAAACCGACAAAACAGATAGAAAGAAACCTGGATCAGGAAATCGACGAATACTGGATCAGGGTTAAAACTTCGGCATCACAAGTGCTAGAACACACACTACGCAAAGAGACCATAACGACGCTACCAGACGAGTACCAAGAATGGAAATCTACCTTCGAAAAAGCGCCTTCAGAACGATTCCCAGTCAGACGCACATGGGATCATGCAATCGATCTCAAAACCGGATTTACCCCAAAAGTCAGCAAAATCTATCCGCTATCAATAAAAGAGCAATCATCCCTCGACGAATGGATCACAGAACAGCTAGCTAAAGGATACATTAGACCATCCAAATCCCCACAAGCCTCGCCATTCTTCTTCGTCGCAAAAAAGGAAAGCGGAGCGCTCCGGCCATGTCAAGACTACTGATACCTGAATGAATGGACAATAAAGAATGCATACCCATTACCATTGATCTCTGATCTAATGACCAAACTATCCGGCGCTCAATATTTCACAAAACTAGATCTCCGATGGGGATACAACAACGTTCGGATAAAAGAAGGAGATGAATGGAAAGCAGCCTTCATAACAAACAAAGGACTATACAAACCAACAGTCATGTTCTTTGGCCTATGCAATTCCCCATCTACGTTCCAGACAATGATGAACGAATACTTCAAAGACATGATCAACGAAGGATGGTTAATCATTTATATGGACGACATTTTAATATGTGGAACAACACCCAAGGACTTAGAAACTCGGACAAAACGTGTCCTAGAACGACTGAAAGAAAACGACTTATTTCTCAAACTCGAAAAATGCAAGTTCTGCACTCAGGAAATTGAATTCCTCGGAATGATCATTAGACCTGGGGAGATAACAATGGACCCAATCAAACTGGCAGGAATAGCAGATTGGCCGACACCAACAACGGTCAAGCAAGTACGATCCTTCCTAGGATTTGGGAATTTCTACCGACGATTCATTGGGAACTTCGCAACCCTCGCTCGACCACTTATTGATCTCACAAGAAAAGATGAAGCATTCCTCTGGACACCAGAACAACAGGTGGCGTTTAACAACCTAAAAAAACGCTTTACAACAGCCCCTGTACTCCGAATGCCAGATATCACCTGACCATTCATCCTGCAAACCGATGCCTCGAATAAAGCGACAGGAGCAGTACTGAAACAAGCCGATGAAGCAGGACTCCTGCACCCTTGCGGCTTCATCTCACATGCCCTAACCACGACAGAGCAAAACTATCAGATTTACGACAGGGAACTACTGGCAATCATCAAAGGACTTGCAGCATGGCGACACCTTCTTCACGGATCACCTCATACCACCATCGTTCATTGTGATCACAAGAATCTATCCTTTTACCGAACCCCACAATGCCTTACCCCCAGACAAGCCAGATGGTCTTCCTTCTTAAGCAAATTCGATCTCCGAATAGAGCACGTCCCTGGAACTAAGATGTTTGAAGCAGACGCCCTATCTCGACGACCAGACCACATTGGAACGGACGACATCCCAGAAGAAACCACGGTGTTACCACCTGAACGATTCATCAGGCTTATAGCAGACGACCTAGCAGAGAAGTTGCACAAAGGCATGATCAAAGACGACTTTGGACAAATACTAGTCGAAGTAATCCAAAATCATTGAGCACCACCAATAAAATCGAAGCTGCAAGACTGGACATATGTCGACCACATCGTACATTACCAAGGAAAAACCTATGTACCCGATCAAGATGGATTGCGCACTCAACTCATTAAACTAACGCATGAATCACCTACATCTGGGCACCCCGGACGATTTAAAACTCTAGAATTACTCAAACGAAACTACTGGTGGCCCGGAATGAACAAGCATACCAGAGAATGGATTGAAGGATGCGTGCTCTGCCAGCAAATGAAAGTAAACACTCACCCCAACACCCCCGCCCTACAACCGATCAAATCTAATGCCACCCGACCCTTCCAACAAGTCACAATTGACTTCATCACAGACTTACCAATCGCCGACGGCTTCGACTCGATCATGGTCATGGTGGACCATGGACTTACAAAGGGGGTAACCTTTTCCCCTTGTCACAAAATGATCGACGCACTAGGAACCGCAGACCTATACATAAATGAAAACTTCAAATGATTCGGTTTACCGGATATCCTCATATCCGACAGAGGACCGCAGTTCGCATCGAAAGTATTCCGAGAAATAGGAAAGGCACTGGGAATAAACCATAGAATGAGCACAGCCTACCACCCCCAGACAGATGGTGAGACAGAACGAGTCAATCAAGAACTAGAAGTCTACCTCCGAATGTTCTGCACAAACGAACCGCACAGATGGAAATCGCTACTGCCAATTGCGGAATTTGCTCACAATAACCGACACCACGATACCATCAAAGCATCACCATTTCAGCTAATGTATGGAGTAGACCCTGTCGCTATTCCCACAGCCGCATCCCCTATGACGACCCCAGCAGCTGAAAACCGACTACGAATGCTGCAAAAAGCTAGAGAAGAAGCACTCGCCGTGCACGAACTCGCTAGACAAATGGTAGCGCTCAGAACAAAAGACAAAAGTATCAGATTCGAGAAAGGAGACAAAGTCTGGCTCGAAAATCGAAACCTCCGAATACCCTATGAGTCAAGGAAGCTAGCGCCCAAAAGAGAAGGACCCTTCATGATCGAGCAAGTACTAGGACCTGTCACCTACAAACTGAAACTCCCCAAACAATGGCGCATCCACCCCATGTTTCATACTACATTGCTAACTCCATATAAGGAAACAATGGCGCATGGACCAAACTTCGTGAAACCACCCCCTGATCTCATCAACGGACAAGAAGAGTTTGAAATAGAAGCAATCATCACACACAGAAAACGAGGAACCGGCTATCAATACCTAGTCAAATGGAAAGGGTATGGACCGAACGAAAACTCATGGGAACCTGAAACGAATCTGAAAAATGCTGCAGACATCCTTAGAGCATATAAGAACCGCCGAGACCTGCTATGAAAACCATGGTCCAGTATTGTAACAAACAGATCCTCAGACAGAATACCAGACATACCAAAAACATTGCTTCCCCCTACTCCCGATTCTCTCCCAGACAATCTATCCCAAAACTTAGACACCTAATCATCCAACTCCCTAATCGAACCCATCCTCACCAAGGACGATGCGCCATAGGAACAGCCTTCATTGAACTACGCAAAATCCTGCTCTATCGAACAAAAGTACTGTCACTACACCCAGTATATAAGACACAGATCAGCCCCGACTCCCAGACATCAACCGACGCCATCAGCAGAGATCGCCATGTCAGGCAAGTGCAAAGAGCACTGACCCTATGGATCATTGACCGAACAAGAGACCTGGAAGTGGCGGGAGTGACCTGCCTACACCGGACAGAGGCACTATTCCCAGACAAAATCAATTTCCCATCCAGTGGACCACTGAACTTTAATCTACCCCCGCACTACCTATACATCCCACATGGAGGGATACCACCTCCATACCCGAATCCACCGCCACTGCCCCACTACCGCGACTTTGAATGGGAACCTGGATACCCAATGATCATGGGCATCATTCATCACACGAACCAGGGAACGATTACGCATCGAATCCCGCCTAGACCGCTACACGAACCATATTTGGCTGAAAGACCTCCCACGCGACCTAATACTCCCAGACCAGAAGCATTGGCCGATCAACTCTTACGAAACATCCTCTCTATTGACGCAGACGATTCATATTGGGACGTGGAATACTTTGACGAAGTTAACCTATAAAAGAACGAGATTCCCACTTCCTAGCCTTCCAACCAACGTCGCAAATACAAAGATGTTCTCACTCATCGCTATCCTTGTCGCCCTCGTCTCTACCCTCTTCCCCTCTGTCCTCATCGGAGGACTCGTTCTCACCACCCTCCTCACTTACTCTTTTCCCGAAAAACTCCCCGAGCTCAACGTCTTCACACCACCCCTCGAAATCTTCGTCGAAACCGAAACAACGATCCACGCCAACGACAACCTACACATTCACCCACCCGAACTCGCTGAGGAACCACCTATTGAAGAAGTCATCCCCGCACCTATCCCCAGATCGAACCCCCTCGTCGCCGCCGCCTCTCTAGAGGCCTCATACATCACCGCCAATCTCCGAGACCTCTCCGCCCCGCTTGGAGCCCTCGTAGGACTCACCCTCACCACCGACCCCAACGCCATGACTTACGCTGAGCGAGACCTTGCGCTCCGTGAACTTCGTCAACTGAAAGTCACCCTCAACTCCATACGATGGCATGTAGATACAGCGCAAAAGGATGTCGAAAACATCGTCCACTGGTACAAATCGAGAGCAGACCATGCCTGGACAACTCAAGGTTGGCCTTAAGAAGTCGGTGACTTCTCGCATAGGGAGGGGGTAATGTTACAACTTCCTTTTCTTACGCTTACTTATTACAATAACCTTTCTTCACTTCGTCGCTATGCTTTGATACCTGTTTCATCTGCCTGAACTACCCCTCGTTTCACTTCCTTTTATACTTCTTCATTGTTCTCCAGACAGTATATAAACCCCCGCATGTACCGTAGTTCTTTAGTTCCAACTTAATCGAGTATTGTCCTTTACTGAACGATCCTCTCGCTCTCGTCCTCTCTATCACTCAAGCTACCTTCGTTGCTGTCTAGCACCACGTCAAACGGCATTCTTGTCCAGCAACTGGGATTAGACCGAGACTCTAGTCGTTGCTGTTGACTCGATAACAAACCAAGGGCATCGATCCTAACACAGGGAGTGGAACCCTGCCTACTCATCACCGATGTAGAATATGTCCTCTTGGGTCGGTATCGCCTCCTGACCTCCCCTACTGGTCTTACGAAATATCTGCCAGGTCCAGGGGGTTTTCCAGCTTTACTGCTTGGGCAATGTGGCCACACATAACAGCCCAGCAGGAGGTTAGCACTCAGACAGCCCTTCCCATGGCTGCCTTGAAGCTTTGTACCACCACAGCCCAGGCTCATTGCCCTTCCTGTTGCAAAATCCCCTTACAGGTGAAGTTGCTCTACGTCTTGCCTTTTACGGGTGACCAAATCCCAACCTCTTTGTCTTAGAGGGTTAGACTAACCAAATTGCCTGCTGGGATCAAACCAGTTTCAGACAACCCAGGGGTGCCCTGTCTACTGATTCCAAGAGCATGTTAACTCGGCTTCGCAGTAGTCGGGTGGTTTTTAGCCAGACTGCACACAGAAATTTCCCCTGTTCCTGCCTGGAGCTTGCAATAGTCAGAGGCTCCAGTACAGGCTCTGTGCCAGTGTGTATTCCGACTCATGGTCATGCCTTCGTGCTTGTATAGCTCCTGTACATGGTGCGTGCACTGGAGTCATTCTATTGCCACCTTATAGCGTCGGATGGCCTCATCCCCATTGTTTATTAGCATAAGCCATTGGTTGTATTTGGATGAGACCAGGGCCAGCCAGATGGGGTTGGAAGTGTCTCCCTTGTATTGGACTTCCAGCAACTCAATGAGGGTTTTGTATTCCCTTTCAGCCTTTTTCATGGCATGCTCAGCTCCCAAGACTGCGCGAGTGGCGGCTCATTCCATTAGAAGGGCCTCCCAGGCTTCCTTCTGTTCCAGCTCCTGTTCAGCTTCTCGTTGCCTAAGGAGTGTCTGCACTTGCACACGCTTGAGTCGTCGTGACTCTTTCCGGTGTTTCCAATATAACCGGACATGATTGTCATGGCAGCGAATAACAGTATTGCCAATAAATTCCTTTGGTCCTGTCTGGACCATGTTGCTGCTAGTGACCCAGTCCACCTCGAAGATGCACCCAATCTCCGAGAGTGTCGCCTGGGCATAGGGTAAGATGTAGGTGAACGAGCACTGCATTGTGTCTTGTTGTCTTTTTTCACTGTAAAAAATCTTCAACCAAGTTCAGGCCTCCTCCGACACTTGATCCGTTCCTCTGGCAATTAATCTGCACCAGTCGATGATATCTCTTGGGAAACAAGAGAGTTGTTGTCTGCTGCGTCATGGGTCTGAAAGCTATCAATATACATGTGCCTGGCAATTTGCCCTAATGTCCTTGTGCCAAGTTATCAACCCCGATAACAAAGTAGGGGTTGCTTGTACAGAGGGTATGAAGGGACTTTGGTTCAGCCTTGATACACAACATATACCAAGTTTTTTCACTCATTCCTGAGCTTTTCGGCAATAATGGTATACTATGCTTGGGGTGCATCTGTGGTCTCCTGCCTATGCTCTCCCGACACACTAGTATTCTCGTCCATTACTGTTTGGTAGACAGACCCAACAGGTGAATTAAGGACATCTCATTTGACGCCCATTGACAGTAAGTGTGGTGATGTCAATGTCACCTGGAGAGGTTGTGGGCTGCACGGTTACTACCTCTCAGATAGAAACTAGGCTGTTGGTGCTGTGAGCAACGACGAGCAAGGCGTGCTCAGTGCTGTAAGACCAACGGGGTAGAGATGTAAAGACTCTAGATTATGTTAGGACTGCTCCTAAACACAACCAAAGACTTATGAGAAGGGGCGGCTTGTTAGGCCAAAGACAACTGTTGCTCTATAGCTGTGTCTAGCAAACACAAAACTATCTAGAGTCTTAGGGACTTGCTACCTAAGACTACAACCCTTATAAACCTCTCTCCCGGTCTGTGTGCAGTCAGTGCACAGCTAAAGTCCCTCACAATAGAGACGATGTGCAGCAGCCAAGTCTGCACCCATATGACCTTCCTTGGAGACATCCTCTCACACTGTCCTTCCCCCTATGGCCACGCTATTGTCTTGCATCTTGGCCGACTCTCACATATGCCGGTACCTAGTCTTCGGTACGTCTCGGCATTCCCATGTTGCCCCTCAGGCACCATGCCACTCATGTATCCTATCATGGCATAGGCCCATCATTTGGCCGTCATTCCTGTCGGCACTCGGTATATCCCATAGCCGATGCTGACCTAACCTCCTGCCATATAAGGGTCGCAGTCCTAACATAGCCTGTCCCTGCGACCAAGGTATCGTCTAAGTCCTGTGTCCAAACATTTGAGTGGAGATAAAAAGATAAAAAGAAAAGAAAAATAGATTCCGACTCCCTAAGACTGTATCTTCATGTTTGTCATTAGTGTCGTTACTGTGAAAATTGAATGGGATGAGGTATGCTCATAACAAAAAGCCACAATCACAAGCATGCAAAATCCTTGTATACTACAAATACCCAACCTCAACACCAACCATGTGTACTGCATTGAAGGTAAATGGCATCAATCCCATTATCATCAATGGGAACTATTCAGTGAAACAACATGATGAAATGGTGCAGAGGTTCATTTCAATGACAAGATAGATGAATGTGTCCTACTCTTTTCAAACATGGGAGCTGCTGGCCTCCATTTGGCATGCACAGACGTCATGATTCTCTATGTAAGCAGTCATTAAAGAGGGTGAATTGTCACTAATGAATGGTTAGGACAGTGTGGAGTGATCAGCTGACCACTCAGATCATTGGATGCACACATCACCTTGGCCAGACCAAAAAAGTTCACATATATCAGCTGCTAGCAGTTGGGACAACCAACATCATCATCACATCCTTGGCTCAAGAAAAAAATGCAGTGCTGCAAGTGTTGGTAATGAAATTGAAGGAACTTGTACCTGGTAAGGAATTATAACTGAAGTGGTAGACTTACATTATACATGTGTGAGTAGGACTTGATGAGTTCCTCAATGCCACTGCAGAAGATGATGATGTGATAGTCATTGATGATGATGAGGATGAAGATGACACCAGCAAAAGCAAGGCTAAGAAAGGTATTGATAAATCAGGAATTATGGTCATTTAAATAGCTGATGAAAGTTGTAGGTGCCAAAAAGGGCAGGCAATCAAAGACAGCAGCTGGACAGCCAAATAAGGCAAAGGGGAAGGCAGCCTTGCTTGTTGTTGCTCACAGCACACACAGAGGCCTAGCTTCTTTCTGAGAGGTAGTAACTGCGAAGCCTGTGACCTCTCCAGGCAACATCAACGATGACACACACACTGTCAATGGGTATCAAACAAGATATCCTCAATATGCCCATAGGCCCTGTCTACCCACAGTAACAGACAAGAGTATAGGTTCACTGGGAGAGTGTAGGCAGGAGACCACAGACACACCCCAGGTACTGTACACTGTTATTGCCAAAAAACTCAGGGAACAAGAGAACCAACCCATTTTTGTTGTGTATCAAGGCTGATGCAAAGTCCACACATACCCTTTGTACTAGCAGTGCAAAATTTGCTGCACACTGATAACTAGGCACAAGGACAGTGAGGCGAATTGCCAGGCATGCACACTTGGTAGCTTGCAGACCAATGACACAGCAGATAGCATCCCTTGTTTTCCACGAGGTGTTATAATGACAGGTGCAGAGGCAGTATGAACAGAACTATTGTCAGTGGAGGCCTGAAATAGTTAGAAGATTTTTTGCAGCAGAATGAACCAATGAGACACAATGCAGTGCTCATTTACCTACATCCTACCATATGCCCAGGTGACACTCTTGGAGATCAGGTGCATCTTCATGGTGGACCGAATCACAAACAACAACAGGGTCCAGACAGGACCAAGAGAATTCATTGGTGACACTGTCATTCACTGATACAACAACCACATCAGGTTGTGGTGGAAATACAGACAGCAGAAACAATGGGCAGAACATGTGCAAGCACAGCTCATCCTCTGGCAATGCGAAGCCAAGGAGGATTTAATTCAAAAGGAGGCTTGGGAAGCCTTATTGGAGCAAAGGGCAGCAAGACAAGCTGTCCTATGGGCCAAACAGGCCATGAAGAAAGGAGAGAGGGAATACAAAACCCTCACACATTGATGCACATGTTGAATGGCAACATCTATGCCATTGAGGAGGAGGTTGGAAAAATTAATCCAACAAACAAACAGGAGGAAATGACAGTACAACCAGTGTGGTTACACAAGGCAGCAGTACTAGAGGAGGAGCAACCAGTGTGCAAAGATGCAGCAGCAGCTCAAAGTGGAATGGATGATGGGACCTTGTATGGGTGTCCAATGATAAATGAGTGGGGGCAGAACAATTTGAGCCCATGACTGGCAGGGTACTGCTACCTTTGGTTGATAAAGGAGTGGTATTGGAATACATACTGGTGGCCAGCATACCCAATGATCCAAGATGTCAGTGAATGGGATCTAGAACTAAGAAACAAGTACCAACCCATTCACTGGAGGCAAACGAAGGGGTGCCATGATATGTGGCATCTTGTTCAAGTATCAGGGGGATCTCTGGGCTGGTCATGAGTGGAAGAAATGCTGTGGGAAGGCAACAGGTCACATTGACTTGGAGCATTCAGGTTCATGACAAACATTGGACATCTATACAATGCCATGAGAGGATGGAACAATCATTGGAAAGGGTCAATGACAATTAGACCCTTGACACAAATGCAGCCAGCAATGGCAGTAGCAGCTCATGATGATGCAATCCACAGACAACAGGAAAATCGAGAGGCAGCAGTCATAGAAATCGGTCATGTCATTGCCAACATGATCAACACTTACCAACAGTTGAACCAAGTCAAGGTGGAGCCCTTGACAAAAATGGAGATTCTGGATTACTATGAGGGTAATCCTGGAACCATAGATGGATGGTTGCCCCAGATGGAAACTTACTTCATGCTGGCTAGAGAGAAGACAGACCTGTGAAAGTCTTGATCTGCCTCTACCAAATCAGAGGAGGAAAGGATAACAGAGCAGCAGATTGGAGTGGTGTGAGGCTCCAAGCATTCCAGGAGGCACAGCAGGAGTTCCAGAACAAAGTCAATCATGACAGATGGGACCTGCTACTAGAATGGCAGCAGTTAAACAATGGTTTAGCATCAGACAACGACAGGAACTGGATCAGATGTCTGTTGGACAGCCAATTTCTGTTCACAGACTGGGTGGATTTTAAGCACCAGATGCATGACTTCTTTATGTCAACTGAGACTAAAGAAAAGGTGATTGAAAGCTGCTGGGGCTGCAGCAAGGCAATCAATGGGTCAAGGACTACATTGTTAAATTCAATGCTCTCACACCCCTTACCAATTGGAATGATCAGGCCTTGATATCACATTTCAAGGGCCACCTTAATCCAGCACTGGGAAGAGAGTTGATATGATATGGAGGGTTAAATAACATGGCCACTCTGCACCAGATCCAGGTCAGAGTCACAGAATTAGCATGCTGATGAACCTACTCCAATGCCAGCTGGCAAGGGAGTGGTGAGGGGGTTAAGTCCAGGAAGGTTCCCAGCACCAAGGCTGAGTGCTCAGGTGTCATCTGTGGGCACTGCATGCAACTGGAGGCTGTGATGATGGCAGAGGCTGCATGTGATGAATGCAACTAGTGTACAAAGGTGTGGGGAAAGGAGTGTGGCTGAAACAAAAGAGATTATCATGGCAGGAGGTAAGCTACTTCATTGTGTGACATGTGACAATGTGACTATATAATGCTACACTGAGCCAGTGCTCATCATCTCCCCCCCACTTAAAAATTTGACTGTCCTCAGTCAATCAAACACCATCTCATATACATCTAGGTTGTTGAATGCTCTGATTAAAAAAAACTGGCACTGTGAAGGTGAATACTTGGTTGATGAAATGTTGGCTCAAAAAAAAAATGGGGGCAATGTGAAGGTGAATACAACTTGAGGCAAGTACAAGGAGTGCTATTGAGCATGGGCCGCCAGAATAAATGTGGGTGGGCTGCGTTGGGATGAGTGTGCAAGGGTGAAGGTGTGGGCATGGGTGGTGAGGGCAAAGTCATGGCTGCATGAGGGCAAAGTGAAGCCAAGGGTCACAGTGTATGTTGGCATGTAGTAACTGGAACATGGGGCAACAGTCTATGAAATGGTGGCCAGCACCAGTGTTTGTGAATGGGGTGGGTGATGGCAAAGGCGTGGGTGTGTGAGGACAAAGACTGAGGGGCAATCAGGGGCCAGTGCCAGTGAGTGGGGTGTGTGCTAGGCAAGGGCATGGTGAGGGTGTGCAGCAAGCCAGGGTGTGGCCAAAACAAAGCTGGTGAGGGCAAGTGTGATGGCATGGGTGATGGCATGGCTGGGCGAGCAAGGGTGTGGGCATGGGCTAGGTGAGGGCTAGGGTGAAGGTGCGGGCATGGCTGGGTGAAGGCAGAGGTGGCGAGTGAGGGCCCAGGCAAAAGTGCATGACAGTGAGGGCCCAGGCACAGCTGGGGGTGTGTGGGTAAAGTCGGAAAGTGCATGCAAATGTCAAAAGGTGGGTGCTCTCAGTGGGAACAGGTGTGTCAGGTATAAAAATAATCGTCGAGGTCATAAACGAGGGTGTGGTGGGTGTCCAATGAGTTCCAGAGGTGGAAAATGGGTGTGGGCAGAGTCAGAAAAGTGCAGGTGTCATCAGAAAGACAGATACGGTCGCCAAGTGGGCGCTTTCATCAGAAACTGGGTGCTTTCAGCAGAAAAATGGCTCTGGAGGCGAAATGAGTTGTTAAATCATTAAACAAAGTTGTGGTGAGTGTCAGGGAAGTGAAACGAAAGTTTTTGTGCACTGAGGGGGTTCGTCAAGAGCAGGGCCAAGCCATGGTGTGTTGGAGTACGAGCTTATACTATGACACAGCTATGTCCATGTTTGGACTTGTTTACCTGCTGACATATAGTACGAGATTCTTCATTCGTCAAACCTCAGTTATTGTCACATAACTGAGGTGTAAGTCTACACTTGTTCTAGCTACCAATCACATACTTACCATACCTTAGCATCCTCCATAAGGTATACACATTAATATAGTTATTGTCACATAACTGAGGTCATCCTCCATAAGCTGTTGGCCTTCCCTGCTAATAGGTTATGGGCCCCGACACAGCTGTCATGTCAACAAGTGATACTATCAAAGTCATTAAGCTCCAGAAGCTAAATGATGATGGTACCAACTGGGTCACCTACTGGGAACAAGTCATGAACACGTTAACCCACAAAGGCCTTTGTCAGCATGTAACTGGGACTGTGCAAAAGCCAACAGCTATCAAAGAGAAGGATGGAAAATACTTCAAAGAGGGAGATGATGATGATCTGAAAAAGGCCCTCAATGATAATGAAATCAAGACAATGGAGAAAGCCATGGATGAGTATGAGCAGAAACAGGCATCAGTCAGAGAGGTCATTTATGAGACTATAAGTCAGTCAATGTTCCTCCAGGTCAAGAATGAACCAACTGCTGCAAAAGTATGGTCAAAACTCGTGTCAATCATGCAGGAGAAAGGAGATCTGATCCAAGTCAGCATTCTCACAAAACTCCAGACTATGATTTGTCTTGAAGACAATGACATCTGTTCACACCTAGCAAAGATGAGTGAGCTGAAGGAGCAGCTTGAGGGGATGGGCACACCTGTCTCCGATCCATCATTTGCTGCCATGATTCGAAAATCTCTTCCACCTAGTTACTGACCCCTACTTCAGACTCTTAGTGCTACTGCTCGCATAAATAAGAAGACTCTTACAAGTGACCAAATCATTACCACCATACATGAAGAAGCTGATGAGCTCATTGTTCAAAAGGAGGCTGATAAGGCTGCCAAAACTGCAGCCATGGTTGCTGCACATGCTAAGAAAAAGGGACAGGATCAAAAGAAGAAGTGTTCTAACTGTAAATGTGCAGGACACACAAAGGAGGAGTGTTTTTGGAAAGGAGGAGGAAAAGAAGGCCACACGCCATGGGACAAGAAGAAGAGAGATGGAGCTAAAGCCAACACTGTGTCAACAGAGGATACAACCAATGAGGACGTATCACTCACCACCACTCGCATCCCAACCAAACCCTTCAAAGCACTAAGTGCAATGCCAACACTCAACAATATTATCATAGACTGTGGAGCAACCTGCCATTTCACTCCCAATCGGTCTGACCTCACCAATTTCACTGAGATAGAGCCAAAACCCATAAAAGCCACAAATTGACACGTTCTGCAAGCTACTGTTACAACTTCTTTCTCTTACGTCTACTTGTTACAACAGCTCTTCCTTACTTCATTGCTATACTCTGTTGTTCATTTCACCTACTTGTTTCATCCCTTGTTTTACTTCCTTTTATACCTCCTTATTGTTCTCCAGACAGTATATAAACCCACGCATGTATCATAGTCCTTCAGTTCCAACTTAGTCAAGTATTGCTCTCATCTGAATGATCCTATTGCTCTTGTCTTCCACATTGCTCAAGATACCTTTGTCGCTGTTCAGTACAGCATCAAGGCATACTTTGTCCATTGACTGGGATTAGACCAAGACTCTAGTCATCATTGTTGACTCTGTAATGAACCAAGGGCATTGACCTTAACACAAGTTGGAACTCACTGAACCGCTTAGTGCATCATCACTAGCCAGACAACATAGATCCGAAACAACCTGAAACCAGACTCTCTAGCCAGAGACCACCAAACCATTCCTTTCTCTACAAAGGAACATACTATTTAAAAGAACAGGAGCTCTTTTTCTCGACACTACACAAACATTGGGAATTTTGAGGAGTAGGAAAGAACAGGAACACCCCAGTATCCAACAAATACTTTGAGGGAGAATATACTGAAGGAAACAAAAGTTCACTACCTGGAAAGCTCTGGGTTGAGTGGAGAAATGAACAGAAAGAACCAGAAGAAGAACTAGAACTATACTTCGAAAGACCTGAAGAAACCCTCTGGTGGGAAGAATACTGCAAAAACAAACTCGACCTTGACAGCCCCCATCACCAATATTTTGCCCTCACTGAGGAGGCTATAACAGGGTGGTATACCTTTTTAGAACAGAAACAGATTGAATACGAATTACAAAACCCAAAACCTGACCCAAAACCTGAAACTGATGCTGAAACAGATACAAAACAAATGGCAACCAACACTGAAACCACTGACACTTCAAGGGGAGATATCAAACCAGTTTCAGCATGAATCTTCACAGGAGATTGAACCGAAGCCAGATCATTCATCAATTGGTTTGGTGACTTCTTCACCATAAACACCCACAACTATGAGGGAAAACATGAAAAGAAGATACGATATGTTCTCCAGTGCCTGGGAAAAGAACTAGACAACTGGAAAGAAATAATCTGTGGACTACTAGATGAAAAAGATGGGCTTACCTGGGAAAATTATGACACCTTTGTCAACCGATTCCTTGAAGACTGGGGAGAAGTAAACACAGCAGTTAGAGCACTGAATGAACTTACCAAACTACGAGTCAGAGGGGAGGTTACTGTCCCGATTTACATCCGAAAATTCAGAATGCTCATAGGATCCTCTGGATTGACTGGAATAACCACCCAACTCCAGGCCTTCATTTGAGGCCTACCAACTACCATTGCCACTAAGATCCTCCAAGGACAAAGTGATTTTAAAACAATCACAGATGCCTACAGAAAAGCAGAACAACTCAATGCAGCATGGGAAATGATGAAGGCACTAGGAAAATCTGAAACAGGGTGCCAATTTAACAAAACTGGAGGAACCAAGACAGTTCATGCCATGCCAATCGGACGGTTAACTGAGGGGCAAAAAGAGGTATACATGTGCTCTGGGAAATGTTTTAGATGTGGAACCATCAGTCACCTATCCTGAAACTGCCCAAAGAAAGACACTGCCAAGAATCCATCTCCTCCAGGATGGTTCACCAGAACAATCACTGAAGACAATGATGCAAAGAAAATTCGTGCAATGATCGCAGTGCTCAGCACTGAGGAACGAGACACTCTCCTCACTGACCTCAAGACCAAGGGTTTTTAAAGTGGAGGAACCAGAAAGTGGTTGGAACCTCCAAGAACAATTATGGACAGTTAGCACTTGACTCTGTAATAGTAAGATCAAATAATAATCAATGACTATCAATAACTGTCCAATCACCTGAATTACCCACTGAGATATCTGCCCTCGTCGATTGTGGAGCAGAAGGAAACTTTATTGATGAAACCATAATGAAAACTATGAACAAAGAAGTGCTAACCTGACCAATACAAGTCAAGAATGCTGATGGAACTGTCCATCTAAATGGAATGATCATGCATAAAGTCAAAATTCCATATCACATTGGGGATTGACTAATCGAAATGAACTTCCTGATCACTAAGCTGGGAGACCAGAAGCTCATACTTGGACTCCCCTGGCTTGAAAAACACAACCCAGCAATAAACTGGAAAGAACAAACCCTCCTGTTCAATCACCCAAAACTGATAAGACAGATGGAAAAAGATCTAGACCAGGAAATCAACAAATACTGGATCAGGGTTAAGACTTTGACATCACAAGCACTAGAGCATACACTACACAAAGAAACCTTGATGGTCCTACCAAATGAATACCAGGATTGGAAATCTACCTTCGAAAAGGCACCTTCAGAACGATTCCCAATTAGGTGCATATGGGACCATGCAATCGATCTCAAAACCAGATTCACCCCAAAAGTTAGCAAGATCTATCCACTATCAATGAAAGAATAGCCATCCCTCGACAAATGGATCGCTGAACAACTAAACAAAGGATATATTAGACCATCCAAATCCCCACAGGCCTCGCCATTTTTCTTTGTTGCAAAAAAGGAAAGCGGAGTGCTTCAACCATGTCAGGACTACCAATACCTGAATGAATGGACAATCAAGAATGCATATCCATTACCACTAATCTCTGATCTAATGACCAAATTATCCAGCACTCAATACTTTACAAAACTAGATCTTCGATGGGGATACAATAATGTTCAAATAAAAGAGGGAGACAAATGGAAGGCAGCCTTCATAACCAACAAAGGATTATATGAACCAACTGTTGATAAGTTCGCTCCACTATTGGAAATAGGGAGGAAAGGAGAGGTGTGAGGTCATGAAAGGATTCCCGTCAACTCCAGGGCACTCCGTGACAATGCTACTATGCACGGAATTGTGGAGTTCACGGATAATCACACTTAAGTGCACAAGTGCGTAACAATGGCAAATGCAGGACGCAGAGTGCAATGACTCTCGAGATGTGAATGAGACAAGGAGGGTGAGACTAAAGGCTGAGGCTCGAAGGGATACTGTATTCTGGGATCTAATCTGGTACTAGGCTGGTATGTTAATTGTACATGGGCTTTATATATGATTTTCTACTCTAGATAATGAAATAACACTTGTAAAATTTCTACCTTGCAACCATATATCCAAAACCATCTTGAAGGTCTTCTCACAATGGGGTTAGCTGAGGGACACAATGGTGGAATACGGGTGCCACGGTGAGAACCAATATTGTGATCCTGCGCGGGATGCTAATAGACTTGTCAGATTGAAATAGACTTGCCTGATTGCTGTGCGTGGCAACTCCGGGGTTCATCTGACTTGATGTGGCCCTGTTCTTGATATTCTGCGGACCTGACTAGTCTATACCATATCTGATCATCGGCCAATGGCTTTATTCATCTGCTAGGGTCCTATTCCGCTGTGTTGGTGCGTCGCTATGGATGATGTGGCTCTTGGATCTTGGGCTGTAGATCTGCCTAACATGGATATGGCTTGATGGCACAGTCCCTTCTCCGGTGAACTAAGCTATGCCGGCTGACGATTTTCCTGCAACTCGGCCGATAGAGTGATGATATTGGGCATGAATGGCTGACTGGTGTGGGGTTTTGATGGCATATGCAGGAGGCAACTCGATCGTTGGTCGTGGGTGATGCTTGCCTTACCACAGAAAAATGCGGAGTTGCATGGAATTGTGTGGAGTTGCTCGTTGCTATTGCAGAATACCTGCAGATGACTCCTATACACCCCTAGCTCGGAACGATGCTCATCACCATCATGTTCTTTGGTCTATGTAACTCCCCATCCACCTTCCAGACAATGATGAACAAATACTTCCAAGACATGATCAATGAAGGATGGTTAATCATCTATATGGACAATATCCTAATATGCAGAAAAACAACTGAAGAACTAGAAATCCGGACAAAACGTGTCTTAATACAGCTAAAAGAAAATGACCTGTTTCTCAAACTCAAAAAATGCAAGTTCTGCACTCAAGAAATTGAATTCCTCAGAATGATAATCAGGCCAGGTGAGATCACAATGGACCCGATCAAACTAGCTGGAATAGCAGATTGGCTGATGCCAACAACGGTCAAGCAGGTATGATCCTTCTTAGGATTTGGAAACTTTTACTGGCATTTCATTGGAAACTTTGCAACCCTTGCCCAACCACTTACCAATCTCACAAAGAAGAACGAGGCATTCCTCTGGACACCAGAAAGGCAGAAGGCATTTAATGATCTAAAGCACTGATTTACAACTGCCCCAGTACCTCAAATGTGTCAGGACTGCCCTAGACACAACCTAAGCGACTCAGAGTGGGGCTTGTTAAGCCAAAGAAGAGATGTTTGCTCAGAAGCTATGTCTAGTGACAATAGACTATCTAGAGACTTAAGAGTCTCCTACTGTAAACTACGGCCCTTATATACCGCTCCCCTGGTCTGTGCGCAGACAGCGCGCAGCTAAAGTCCCTCAAGCCGGGATCAATGCGCAGCTGCCGATCTGCGCCCATCTAACCATCTGTGGAGAGTTCCTCCCACACCCAACTCCTGGGTTGTCCGCATGCGGCCTTCCTATTGTTCAGGTCTTTGGCCGATTCCCATGCACGCCGTACCGTTGACTCGGTACTCCTTGGCGTTCCCATGTCGCCCCTCAGGCGCCGTGCCACTCATGATTCCTTTCATGGCATAGGCCCATCATCAGGCCGTGTTCCCTGTCGGCACTCGGTCTATCTCCATAGCCAATGCTGACCTATCCTCCTTCCTTATAGGGACTGCAGTTCACATAGGCCATCCTCCTAGAGTTCCGTTGCATAGTCTTGTTCATAGACGTTTGAGCGCGGTAAAATAGATAAAAAGAAAAGAAAAACATCCTCCTACTCCTCGTGATCGTATCTTCATAAATGTCATCGATGTCGTTACTGTAAAGTTGGAAATGAGAGGTGTGCTCATAACAAAATGCCAGATATCACCTGGCCATTCATCTTGCAAACTGATGCCTCAAACAAGGCAACTGGAGCAGTACTAAAGCAAGCGGATGAAGCAGGACTCCTACACCCTTGTGGCTTCATCTTGCATGCCTTAACATCGGCAGAACAAAACTACCAGATCTATGACAGAGAACTACTAGCCATCGTCAAAGGCCTCGCAGCATGGCAACACTTTCTTCATGGATCACCTCACACCACTGTCATCCATTGCGATCATAAAAACCTGTCCTTTTACCGAACTCCACAGCGCCTTACCCCCAGACAAGCACAATGGTCCTCTTTCCTAAGTGAATTTGACCTTCAAATTGAACATGTCCCTGGAACCAAAATGTTCAAAGCCAATACCCTGTCTCGACAACCAGACCACATTGGGACTGATGATACCCCAGAAGAAACCACTGTGTTGCCACCTGAATGATTCATCAGACTTGTAGCAGAAAACCTAGCAGAGAAGTTGCACAAAGGCATGACCAAGGACAACTTTGGACAGATATTAATCGAAGTAATCCAAAACCACTGCACACCACCAATAAAATTGAAGCTCCAAGATTGGACATATGTCAATCACATAGTACATTACCAAGGAAAAATATATGTACCTGATCAAGATGGACTGTGAACCCAGCTCATCAAACTCACACATGAATCACCCACATCGGGACATCCAGGATGATTTAAGACACTAGAATTACTTAAACAAAACTATTGGTGGCCTGGAATGAACAAACACACTCGAGAATGGATCGAAGGATGCGCACCCTGCCAGCAGATGAAAGTAAACACCCATCCAAACACCCCTGCCCTGCACCCGATTAAGTCTATTGCAACCTGACCCTTCCAACAAGTCACGATTGACTTCATCACAGACCTACCAGTTGCTGATGGTTTTGACTCGATCATGGTCACAGTGGACCATGGCCTTACAAAGGGGGTAACCTTTTCCCCTTGCCACAAAACAATTGACACACTAGGAACTGCAGATCTATACATAAACAAAAACTTCAAACAATTCGGACTACCAGATGTCCTCATATCCAACAGAGGACCGCAGTTTGCATCCAAAGTATTCCAGGAAGTAGGAAAAGCACTGGGAATCAATCACAGAATGAGCACAGCCTACCACCCCCAGACTGACAGTGAAACAGAATGCATCAACCAGGAGTTAGAAGTTTACCTCCAAATGTTCTGT
Source organism: Amanita molliuscula (assembly GCA_023014405.1). Lineage (NCBI taxonomy): Eukaryota > Fungi > Basidiomycota > Agaricomycetes > Agaricales > Amanitaceae > Amanita > Amanita molliuscula. The sequence continues at coordinate 96,657 of JAEBUP010000078.1, forward strand.
ACAAATGAACCACATAAATGGAAATCACTACTCCCAATCGCAGAATTCGTGCACAACAACTGGCATCATGATACCATCAAAACATCACCATTCCAGCTGATGTATGGAACAAACCCTGTCGCAATTCCCACAGCTGTGTGCCCAATGACAACCCCAGCAGCTGAAGATTGACTATGAACACTGCAGAAGGCCAGGGAAGAAGCACTCGCTGCTCATGAACTTGCTAGACAAATGGTAGCACTCAGAACAAAAGATAAAAGTATCAGATTCAAAAAGGGAGACAAAGTTTGGCTCGAAAACTGAAACCTCCGAATACCCTATGAATCATGGAAGCTAGCACCAAAAAGAGAAGGACCCTTCATAATCAAATGAATACTAGGCCCTGTCACATACAAACTAAAACTCCCCAAACAATGGTGCATTCACCCCATGTTCCATGCTGCATTACTAACTCCATATAAGGAAACATTAGCACATGGACCAAACTTTACGAAACCACCCCCTGATCTTGTGAATGGACAAGAAGAGTTTGAAATAGAAGCGATCATCACACACAGGAAATGAGGAACTGGCCATCAGTATCTAGTCAAGTGGAAGGGATATGGACCAAATGAAAACTCATGGGAACCTGAAACAAACCTCAAAAACACTGCGGATATCCTCAAAGCATATAAAAACCATCGAAATCTACTGTAACCACCATGGTTCAGTATTGCAACAGACAGATCCTCAAACAGAACATCAGACACACCAAAAACATTGCCTCTCCCTACTCTCAATTCTCCCCTAGACAATCAATTCCGAAACTCAGACATTTAATCATCCAACTCCCTAATCAAATCCATCCCTATCAAGGATGGCATGCCATAGGAAGAACCTTCCTTGAACTATGCAAAATCCTACTCTATCAAACAAAAGTACCATCACTACACCCTGTATATGGACTGCAAATCAGCCCTAACTCACAAACAGCAGCCCAAGCCATTAGCAGAAACTGCCATGTCAGAGAAGCACGAAGGGCACTGAACTTATGGATCATCGACCAGACCAGAGACCTGGAAGCAGTGGGAGTGACCTGCCTACACCATGCAGCAGCACTCTTCCCAAATAAGGTTAACTTCCCATCCAGCAAACCACTAAGTTTCAACCTGCCCCCGAATTATCTCTATATCCCACATGGAGGAATACCCCCTCCCTATCCAAATCTGCCAACACCACCTTGCTACCAGCACTTTTGTTATGAGCATAACTCATCCTATTCAAATTTCACAGTAACATCATCAATGACACTTATGAAGATATGGACTTAGGGAGTCTGGATATATTTTTCTTTTCCTTTTATCTATTTCATTTCACTCAAACGATTGGACACAGGACTTAGGCAATACCACAGTTGTAGGGACTGGCTATGTTAGGACTGCAACCCTTATAAGGAAGGTGGTTAGGTCAGCATCGGTTATAGGACTTACCGAGTGCCAACTGGGACAATGGCCCAATGATGGGCCTAGGCTATGACGGATACATATGCCGAATGGTGCCTGAGGGGCGACATGGGAATTGGCCGAGATGCAAGACAATAGTGTGGCCGCATATGGGGAGACAGTGTGTTGGTGTGGGAGGATAACTCCAGGTATGGTCAGATGGGCGCAGATCGGCTGCTGCGCATTGATCCCAGCTTGAGGGACTTTAGCTGTGCGCTGTCTGCACACAGACCAGGAGAGAGGTATATAAGGGTTGGAGTCTTAGGTAGCAAGTCCCTAAGACTCTAGATAGTTTGTGTCCTAGACACTTCTACTTGAGCAACAGTTTTCGTCTTTGACTTAACAAGTCACCCCTCTAAGGGTTTAGGTTGTGTTTAGGGTTGTCCTAACATAATCTAGAGTCTTTACATCTCTACCCCATTGGTCTTACAGCACCGAGCATGCCTTGCTTGTCATTGCTCACAGTGCCAATGGCCTAGTTTCTTTCTGAGAGGTAGTAATCGTGCAGCCCACAACCTCTCTAGGCGACGTCGACTATGACACACATACTGTCAATGGGTCTCAAACGAGAGATCCTCAATACACCCGTTGGGCCTGGCAACAAACCCTACTTGGGTGGCTACACACAGTAACAGACAAGAGTACTAGCATTGCTGGGAGAGCATAGGCAGGAGACCATAGACGCGCCCCAGGTGTAGTACACTGTTATTGCCAAAAAGCTCAGGAACGAGTGAAGACACTCAATTTACGTTGCATATCAAGGCTGATACAAAGTTCCTCACACACTCCCTGTACAAGCAGCCCTACCTGACTTCGGGTTGATAACTTGGCACAAAGATAGTGAGGCGAACTGCCAGGTGCATGTATTTTGATAGCTTGCGGACCTACAACACTGCAGACAGTAACCCTCTTGTTTCCCAAGAGGCATCATTGACAGGTGCAGATTCCGACAAAAGCTGATAGAATGGACTGATTGTCAGTGGAGGGCCTGAAGTCAGTTGAAGATTTTTTACAGCAGAACCTATCACGAGGCACAATGCAGTGCTCATTCACATACATCTTACCTGATGCCCAGGTGACACTCTCAGAGATTGGGTGCATCTTCGAGGCAGACTGGGTTACCATCAACGACATGGTCCAGACAGGACCTAGAGAATTTATCAGGGATACCATCATCTGCCAATATGACAATCACGTCTGGTTGTAGTCATGACGACTCGAGCATGCTCAGGTGCAGAAACTCCTCAGGCAATGAGAAGCCAAACAGGAGTTGGAACAAAAGGAAGCCTGGGAGGCTTTACTTATGGAAAGAGCCACCACTTGTGCAGTCTTACGAGCAGAGCGCACTATGCGGAAGGCAGAGAGGGAATACCACACCCTCATGGAATTATTGGAGGTCCAATACAAAGGCAACACCTCCAACCCAATCTGGCTAGCCCTGGTCTCATCGAAATACAACCAGTGGCTCATATTAATAAATGATGGCGACAAAGCTATCCGATGTTACTGAGTAGCTATCGAGAAATTACAGTGCCAGCACCACATACAAGAATTGTATGAGCATGAGGGCATGACTATGAGTCATGAAGATTGGAATGTGTGGATGCACACAATAAATGGAAACATCTCACCAGGCTTTGGTGGACTATTCATATGGGTCCCATCCCAGAACAACTCACACCATCGGTACCAGGATTCTGTTACCTCACTCTCATTAAGCCAAAGTACTGGAACAAGTATGAGTGGCCAGCATACCCAACTATTAAAGCAATTTGGGATATGGAGGTGGAATTCTGAAATGAAGAAATCCATACAAGGTGGACTACTACTGACAGAAAGGATGTGGTGCATGTAGGCCTAGAACTGGCCGATGTTAACGGATGGGATATGGTGGAAATACTTCTCACCAGTGGTCACAAGGAGCTCTGGGTCGGAGCAGAACAAATAAAAGATCCCGAAGTAGGCGAAATCATAAGCCTAAGGGAGGATAATGGAGAGAAAATACTAGAGCAACCAGCGTGCTCAGATGCAGCAGCAGCTCTGGTAGAAATTGATCCATGTCTACAAAATGAACGACCAGGACTCTCGGCACAGGCACAAAATAACTTGCATCCAAGACACCCTGGATACTGTTACCTCTGGTTGGTGAAACGACAGTATTGGAACACCTACAAATGGCCAGCATATCCAACCATCAGAGAAATTTATGGACGGGACCCAGAACTCATGGATGAGTACCGACCTATATATTGGAGGCGAACTAAAGGATGTAATCGCATGTGGCATTGCGTCCGAGTTTCAGGAGAGCCTGGTGGATGGCCATGGATGAAGGCCATGATGTGGCAAGGATATGGGTTGCACTGAGTTGGTGTTGGAACCTTCCGACTCACAGTCGACATGATCACTCACACTTACCACGCCTTACTTGGATGGAGAGAACACTGGCAGGACACACAAACGCTCGAACCTTTACCAGTCACACAACCAGCTGCAGCAGTAGCAGCATGGGAAGATGAAATCACCTGGCAGCAGGAGGAGAGACAGAGAGCAATCACAAGTGCAGGCCAGGCCTTGGCAGCAATGATCAATGAATATCAATGGTCCAACCGTCAAGAACCAGGACCTCTCACCAAGGCAGAAATGCCTGACTTCTACCAAGGAGATCCCCAAACAGTAGATGGATGGTTACGCCAGATGGAAACCTATTTCATGTTGGCTAACAAAAAGGAAACCCGTAGAAAAGTCTCAATCTGCCTTTATAGGATCAAGGGCAGGAAAGGAAACAGAGTGGCAGACTGGAGTGGAGTAAAACTCAAAGCCTTCCAGGAGGCTCAACAGGAGTTCCAGGATAAAATTGACAACAATGGCTGGAGTGCTGAACTGGACTGGGCTCAACTCAACGCAGGGGAGAGCACTGCTGATGATCGAGCATGGGTCAGATGACCATTAGAGAACCAATTCCCCTTTGTAGACTGGGCGGATTTCAAAACCCAGATGCATGAATTCTTCATGTCAACAGAGACAAAGGAGAAGGCGATCAAGGCACTATTAAAGTTACAACAGGGAATGATGATTGTAGAAGACTACATCATCAAATTCAACTCCCTCACCTCATTAACCAACTGGAACGATCAAGCCTTGACCTCACAATTCCTAAACCATCCCAACCCTGCACTAGGTCAAGAACTAATCTGATATGGAGGGTTACCAGACAATGCTACGCTACATCAGATCCAGACAAGGGTTACAGTACTCACAAGGGCTTATTGCAAAGCCAACGAGGCTTATGGATTCTCTACAACACAAAGAGAGTATAAGGAGCAAGCCCCCATGCCCAATGGTCGACCCCAATGGCAGTATAGAGCACCCCCAGTTGCATCAGGGAGTCAATCCGATCCCAACGCAATGGACGTCAACAACAAGACAGAGAAGGTGTGCTCCTACTGTAGGAAACAGGGGCACTCGGAAAAAGAGTGTTGGCAGAGGAAAGCTACATGTTCCAAATGTGGCAAAAAAGGACATATGACATGGCACTGCAAAGAACCCAAACAAATTACAACTGGCAACAAAGGAAAGCAGGTTGTCAGATACGTTGAAAAAGGGGAAACGACCCTGACAGGACATACAGAGGAGGTCTCGGATTTTGCAGAAAGCCAGTAGGCAAGTGCCCAGTGCTGCTGGCTGCTACTCAGGTTTCAAATAGTGATGTACACATAGATTCCAAAATTAAATTGCATGATTTACTTTACGAATGCAAAGGAAGTGTGCATCACTTGAGAAACCTAAGAGTGAGCGCAAAACGAGGACAGAGACTGAAAACATGGACCCCACAATGGGTGTTAAGAAGGGTTTGGGAACAACCCAAGCAAATAGTGGTGGAGTGTTTACAACAATGGGTAAACATGAAATGAATGAATGAGGTCAATGAAGAACTGGTGGACCAGCTAAACGCTATGTCAGAAGCAGATGCTCTATGGAATCTATTGCACTTGCGAGAAAAACAAGTGCTAGGGACAGGTCAAAATGAAATGGACCTGCATGGAGTAGTAACCACTATGGATGGGTTACAAAATATCCGTGTGGAAATGCTATTAGACTCAGGAGCCACAGGGTCTTGCATTAGCACAAACTTTGTAAAAAAACATCGGATACCTATGCAATGCTTGGTCTGACCAGTACCCATATTCAATGCAGATGGAACAAAAAACTCGAGAGGTGCCCTAGAGTACATGGCAGAAATATGACTGCGCATCGGAGGACACAAAGAGGTCATAGAGTGTGCTGTAATGCATCTTGGAAAGACAGACCTGTTTCTAGGTTTTGATTGGTTACAGCTTCATAATCCAACCATTAACTGGAAAAAACAATCTTTAGAGTTTAACCGATGTCTGGGAAGATGCTGGAAAACCTCGTTGGTTCAAGAGCCAGAAGACGAAATGGATGTAAGGCGACACCTCAAAGAGGGAGAACAGTTGTTAGCAGTTCACATTGGCGAACTGGAGTTACAAGTCCAAGCTTATGCATCAACTGCTACAAAAATAGCAGCAGAGGAAGCAGAAAAAACAAAGAAATGGACTCTGGAGGAAGCAGTCCCCAGACACTACTTGAAACATTGAAAGGTCTTTGAGAAGGAGACCTTTGATGAATTACCACCATGGAGGTGATGGGATCATGCTATCGAGTTGATCCCCAGGTCTAACCCAGTTGACTGTAAAATCTATCTGCTGAACTGGGAGGAACAACAGCAACTGGACGAATTTCTGAAAGAGAACCTGGATTCTGGATGAATTCAGTCAAGTAAATTGCCTATGGCATCTCCCTTCTTCTTTGTAAAGAAAAAGGATGGGAAATTATGACCAGTACAGGATTACCGATGACTCAACGAGATGATGGTTAAAAACCGATATCCACTACCACTGATAGGGGAGTTAGTGGATAAACTATCACAGGCCAAAGTCTTCTCTAAAATGGACATACATTGGGGATACAACAATGTATGCATCAAAGAGGGAGATGAATGGAAGGCAGCATTCCGAACCAATAGAGGACTCTTCGAGCCTCTGGTCATGTTCTTCAGGCTCACAAATTTGCCCGCCACCTTTCAAACGATGATGAACAACATCTTTAGAGTCGAAATAGCAGAAGGATGGGTTGTCATATACATGGATGACATCCTTGTATTCTCAAAGAATCAGGAGGAGCACACGGTACAGGTTAACCATATCCTGGCAAAGCTAGAAGAACATAAGCTATCACTAAAGCCAGAAAAATGTTTCTTCGACAAAAAAGAGATGGACTTCCTGGGGGTAGTCATCAGTGAAAACTCAGTCCAAATGGAGTCCACTAAAGTAAAAGCAGTAACAGAATGGCCTATGCCAACTTGCAAGCGAGAAGTCCAGCAATTCCTAGGCTTCGTAAACTTTTACCGACACTTCATCAAGGATTTCGCTAAGGCAGCCAAACCGTTAACTCATCTAACCAGGAAGGACAAATGGAAATGGATGAAACTTCAGGATGAAGCATTTGATATGCTAAAGAAAACTATCGCAGAAGAGGTGGTGCTGCGAATCCCCAATGAAGATGGGCAGTTTCGAGTGGAGGTAGACGCCTCTGACTTTGCCATTGGGGGAATACTGTCACAACAGGTGGAGAACAACGTTTGGAAGCCAGTGGCTTTTATCTCAAAATCCCTTAATGATGCCAAGAGAAACTATGAGATCTATGACAAGGAGATGCTTGCAGTAATGCACGCCTTTTACGAGTGGTCCCACTATCTCAAAGGGGCCAAACACACAGTTGAAGTTCTGACAGATCATCAGAACTTAATGTACTTCAGAAAGGTGCAAAATCTAAATCAATGACAGGCACAATGGGTGACGGATTTGCAGGAATACAATTTCATCATTAAGCACAGAAGCAGGAAGTCCAACACCAAGGCAGACTTGTTATCAAGACAGGCAGGACATGTCCACGGAGAAAACAACAACAAAGGGTTGGTTCTATTGAAAGAACACCTCTTTGTATGGGTCTTCAATGATGATCGAGTGATAGACGACATCATGAAGGATATCCGAGATGTGCCCAAAAGGCAATGGGAGACCCAGGTGGTCAAAGGCCTTGAAAAGGCTGATGGAGATTACAAACAGGAATGGGGACTCGTCACTTGGAAAGGACGAGTATACATACTGGCAGTCATGGCATTGTGGGAGGACATCATCACAATTCATCATTCATGGGGGCATTCAGGAGTTGCAAAGACATTGGAGTCTTTGACAAGGAACTTTTGGTGGCTGAATATGTGCAAGGACATAGAACATTATATTCCGGGTCGCAAAACATGTCAAAAGGCAAAACCGGATTGACAGGTGCGCACAGCACCACTTCGACCCAATGAAATCCCGATGGAACCATGGGAAGTCATTTCAGTAGACTTCATGGGACTGTTGCCCACATCAAAAGGGAATGACACGATCATGGTGGTTGTGGATAGGTTTACCAAGAAGTCATACTTCTTACCTACCATGAAAGAAGTTACATCATTAGGAACGGCAGTGCTGTTCAGAGACAACGTATTCTGGGAGCATGGCCTCCCAAGAAAAGTAATAAGTGACAGAGGACCTCAGTTCACTTCAAAGTTTATGGATGACTTATACAGGATGTTGGGAATCAAGGCCAACCGATCAATGGCCTATCACCCACAAATGGATGGACAAACAGAATGGGTCAATCAGGAAGTAAAAGAGTTCCTGACCATGTTCATCAACAATCAACAAAATAATTGGAGCGATTGGCTGTCAGTGGCGCAGTTCTGCCACAACGACCAAGTACACTCAGCTATGGGCTTTATGCCCTTCTTCATGAACTATGGACAGCATCTGAACAAGGGCTTAGACCCCACCTACACGCCAAAAATGGTAGCCATGGAACAGCTGGCAAAAGAGATAGAAGATGTGCATGCAAAAGCAAAAAGGCTTTGGAGAAGGCTGCTCAAATAATGAAAGAGCAGTATGACACTCATAGACAGACAGCACAGGAGTATAAACTGGGGGACAAGGTTTATCTCAGCACAGAAAATCTACCAGTAATCTGAGCTACAAAGAAGCTCAACGGAAAATTTGTTGGTCCATTGGAAGTCCTCACCAAGGTTGGCGAGTCATCATATAAATTAAAAATCCCAGCATCATGGCGGGTCTATAACATCTTTAACAAAGTCTTGTTAAAGCCATACAGGGAACCAGAGTTTCCCAAGCAAAAAGCAAAGGCAGCAGCGTGCAAGGATGCACAGATGGTCGAGGAGTCCCAGGAGGATGAACATGAAGTGGAAGAAGTCATGGATAGCCGAGTCAGTGGACGCAGCAGCAGGAGGTTGGAATACCTCATTAAATGGAAAAACTATCAGGTGGAGGAGTCCACCTGGGAACCAGTGAACAATGTCGCCAACACACCAGCAAAGGTCAAAAAGTTTCACAAAGAAAATCCTAACGCACCAAAATGAACCCGGAACCCCAAGGATGGGAAGGTGTATATCCAATTTACAAAAACAGTCCCACGACAAACCCCTAGTGCACCAAGGCACAAACAAAGTTGAGGGACCCATTGGAAAGATAAACAGAGACTATTTGGCTGGGAAGTGTTAGGGAGGTCCCGGAGATTGGCCGTAACATACGAGGCTTCCAGAGAGGCGGCGGGCGACGAGGGGGTTCGATCTGGGGATAGGTGTGGGGATGACTTCTTCTTCGATGGGTGGCTCCTCGACAAGTTCGGGCGGGTGAATGTGTAAGTTGTCGTCGGCGTAGATCGCCGTTTCGGTCTCGACGAAGATTTCGAGGGGTGGTGTGAAGACGTCGAATTCGGGGATTTTCTCAGGACAAGAATAGGCGAGGAGGGTGGCGAGGATGAGTCCTCCGATGAGGGCAGAGGGGATGAGAGCAGAGACGAGGGCGACGAGGATGGCGACAAGCGAGAACATTTTTGTATCAGTGATGTTGGTTGGAAGGTCAGGAAGCAGGAATCTCGTTCTTTTATAGGTTGACTTCGTCGAAATATTCCACGTCCCGGAATGAATCGTCTGCGTCCGCAGAGAGGATGTCTCGTAAAAGTTGATCGGCCGATGCTTCTGGTCTAGGAGTATTAGGTCGTGTGGGAGGTCTTTCAGCCAAATGTGGTTCGTGTAGTGGTCTAGGTGGGATTCGATGTGTAATCGTTCCGTGATCTGTGTGATGAATGATGCCTGTGATCGTTGGGTATCCAGGTTCCCATTCAAAGTTGCGGTAGTAGGGCGGTGGCGGTGGATTCGGATACGGAGGTGGTATCCCTCCATGCGGGATGTATAGGTAGTGCGGGGGTAAGTTAAAGTTCAGCGGTCCACCGGATGGGAAACTGATTTTGTCTGGGAATAGTGCCTCTGTTCGGCGTAGGCAGGTCACTCCCGCCGCTTCCAGATCTCTTGTTCGGTCAATGATCCATGAGGCCAGTGCTCTTCGCGCTTGCCTGACCTGGTGGTCTCTGCTGAGGGTGTTGGCTGGTGTCTGGGAGTCGGGGCTGATCTGTGTCTTATATACTGGGTATAGTGACGGTACTTTTGTTCGGTAAAGCAAGATTTTGCGTATTTCAATGAAGGCTGTTCCTATTGCGCGCCGTCCTTGGTGAGGATGGGTTCGATTAGGGAGTTGGATGATTAGGTGTTTAAGTTTTGGGATAGATTGTCTGGGGGAGAATCGGGAGTAAGGGGAAGCGATGGTTTTGGTATGTCTAGTATTCTGTCTGAGGATCTGTTTGTTGCGATACTGGACCATGGTTTTCATAGCAGGTCTCGGCGGTTCTTATATGCTCTAAGGATATCCACAGCGTTTTTCAGATTTGTTTCAGGTTCCCATGAGTTTTCGTTTGGTCCATACCCTTTCCATTTGACTAGGTATTGATAGCCAGTTCCTCGTTTTCTGTGTGTGATGATCGCTTCTATTTCAAACTCCTCTTGTCCGTTGATGAGATCAGGGGGTGGTTTCATGAAGTTCGGTCCGTGGACCGTTGTTTCTTTATACGGAGTTAGCAATGTAGTATGAAACACAGGGTGGATGCGCCATTGTTTGGGGAGTTTCAGTTTGTAGGTGACAGGTCCTAGCACTTGCTCAATCATGAAGGGTCCTTCTCTTTTGGGTGCTAGCTTCCTTGACTCATAGGGTATCCGGAGGTTTCGATTTTCGAGCCAGACTTTGTCTCCTTTTTCGAACTTGATACTTTTGTCTTTTGTTCTGAGCGCTACCATTTGTCTAGCGAGTTCATGTGCAGCGAGTGCTTCTTCTCTAGCCTTTTGTAGCATTCGTAGTCGGTTCTCAGCTGCTGGGGTCGTCATGGGGGATGCAGCTGTGGGAATAGCGACAGGGTCTATTCCGTACATTAGCTGAAACGGTGATGCTTTGATGGTATCATGGTGTCGGTTATTGTGAGCGAATTCCGCAATTGGCAGTAGTGATTTCCATCTGTGTGGTTCGTTTGTGCAGAACATTCGGAGGTAGACTTCTAGTTCTTGATTGACTCGTTCTGTCTCGCCATCTGTCTGGGGGTGGTAGGCTGTGCTCATTCTATGGTTTATTCCCAGCGCTTTTCCTACTTCTCGGAATACTTTAGATGCGAACTGTGGTCCTCTGTCAGATATGAGGATATCCGGTAAACCGAATCGTTTGAAGTTTTCATTTATGTATAGGTCTGCGGTTCCTAGTGCGTCGATCGTTTTGTGACAAGGGGAAAAGGTTACCCCCTTTGTAAGTCCATGGTCCACCGTGACCATGATTGAGTCGAAGCCGTCAGCCATTGGCAAGTCCGTGATGAAGTCAATTGTGACTTGTTGGAAGGGTCGGGTGGCATTAGATTTGATCGGTTGTAGGGCAGGGGTGTTGGGGTGAGTGTTTACTTTCATTTGCTGGCAGAGCGCGCATCCTTCGATCCATTCTCTGGTATGCTTGTTCATTCCGGGCCACCAGTAGTTTCGTTTGAGTAATTCTAGAGTTTTAAATCGTCCGGGGTGCCCAGATGTAGGTGATTCATGCGTTAGTTTAATGAGTTGAGTGCGCAATCCATCTTGATCGGGTACATAGGTTTTTCCTTGGTAATGTACGATGTGGTCAACGTATGTCCAGTCTTGCAGCTTTGATTTTATTGGTGGTGCTCGATGATTTTGAATTACTTCGACTAGTATTTGTCCAAAGTCGTCTTTAATCATGCCTTTGCGCAACTTCTCTGCTAGGTCGTCTGCTATAAGCCTGATGAATCGTTCAGGTGGTAACACCGTGGTTTCTTCTGGGATGTCATCCGTTCCAATGTGGTCTGGTCGTCGAGATAGGGCATCTGCTTCAAACATCTTAGTTCCAGGGACGTGCTCTATTCGGAGATCGAATTCGCTTAAGAAGGAGGACCATCTGGCTTGTCTGGGGGTAAGGCGTTGTGGGATTCGATAAAAGGATAGATTCTTGTGATCACAATGAACGATGGTGGTATGAGGTGATCCGTGAAGAAGGTGTCGCCATGCTGCAAGTCCTTTGACGATTGCCAGTAGTTCTCTGTCGTAAATCTGATAGTTTTGCTCTGTCGTGGTTAGGGCGTGTGAGATGAAGCCGCAAGGGTGCAGGAGTCCTGCTTCATCAGCTTGTTTCAGTACCGCTCCTGTTGCTTTATTTGAGGCATCGGTTTGTAGGATGAATGGTCGGGTGACATCTGGCATTCGGAGTACAGGGGCTGTTGTAAAGCGTTTTTTCAGGTTGTTAAACGCCACCTGTCGTTCTGGTGTCCAGAGGAACGCTTCACCTTTTCTTGTGAGATCAATAAGTGGTCGAGCGAGGGTTGCGAAGTTCCCAATGAATCGTCGGTAGAAATTTCCAAATCCTAGGAAGGATCGTACTTGCTTGACTGTTGCTGGTGTCGGCCAATCTGCTATTCCTGCTAGTTTGATCGGGTCCATTGTTATCTCCCCAGGTCTAATGATCACTCCAAGGAATTCAATTTCCTGCGTGCAGAACTTGCATTTTTCGAGTTTGAGGAATAAGTCGTTCTCTTTTAGTCGTTCTAGGACGCGTTTTGTCCGGGTTTCTAAGTCTTTGGGTGTTGTTCCACATATAAGAATGTCGTCCATGTAAATGATTAACCATCCTTCGTTGATCATGTCTTGGAAGTATTCGTTCATCATTGTCTGGAACGTAGATGGGGAATTGCATAGGCCAAAGAACATGACTGTTGGTTCGTATAGTCCTTTGTTCGTTATGAAGGCTGCTTTCCATTCATCTCCTTCTTTATTCGAACGTTGTTGTATCCCCATCGGAGGTCTAGTTTTGTGAAATATTGAGCGCCGGATAGTTTGGTCATTAGATCAGAGATTAATGGTAATGGGTATGCATTCTTTATTGTCCATTCGTTCAGGTATCGGTAGTCTTGACATGGCCGGAGCGCTCCGCTTTCCTTTTTTGCGACGAAGAAGAATGGCGAGGCTTGTGGGGATTTGGACGGTCTAATGTATCCTTTAGCTAGCTGTTCTGTGATCCATTCGTCGAGGGATGACTGTTCTTTTATCGATAGTGGGTAGATTTTGCTGACTTTTGGGGTAAATCCAGTTTTGAGATCGATTGCATGATCCCATGTGCGTCTGACTGGGAATCGTTCTGAAGGCGCCTTCTCGAAGGTAGATTTCCATTCTTGGTACTCGTCTGGTAGCGTCGTTATGGTCTCTTTGCGTAGTGTATGTTCTAGCGCTTGTGATGCCGAAGTTTTAACCCTGATCCAGTATTCGTCGATTTCCTGATCCAGGTTTCTTTCTATCTGTTTTGTCGGTTTATGTTGATCGAGCTCAAGGGTCCGTTCCTTCCAGTTTATCGTTGGGTTGTGTTTTTCTAACCAGGGGAGTCCGAGTATAAGTTTTTGATCTCCCAGTTTAGTGATTAGGAAGCTAGTTTCGATTTGTAGATTTCCGATGTGGTAGGGAATCTTGACTTTATGTGTGATCATCCCATTTAAGTTTACTGTTCCGTCGGCGTTCTTAACTCGTATTGGTTGAATTAGTGGTTTTTTGTTCATGTTTCTTGTTATAGTTTCGTCAATGAAGTTTCCTTCTGCTCCGCAATCAACGAGGGCAGATATCTCAGCGGGTAATTCGGGTGATTGGACAGTTATTGAGAGTCGTTGGTTATTATTCGATTTTACTATTACAGAGTCGAGTGCTAACTGTCCATAATCGTTCTTGGAGGTTCCAACCGCTTTCTGGTTCCTCCGCTTTAAAAACCCTCGGTTTCCAGGTCGGTGAGGAGGGTTTCTCGTTCCTCTGTGCTGAGAGCCGCAATCATAGTGCGAATTTTCTTAGCGTCGCTATCTTCAGTGATTGTTCTGGTGAATCGTCCTGAAGAGGGCAGGTTCCTGGTAGTATCTTTCTTTGGGCAGTTTCGGGATAAATGACCGATGGTTCCGCATCTGAAACATTTCCCAGAGCGCATATATTCTTCTCGTTGCCCATCAGTAAGGCGTCCGGTTTGTATGGCATGGATCGTTTTAGGTCCCCCTGTTTTATTGAATCGGCGCCCTGTATCAGTTTTTCCTAATGCTTTCATCATTTCCCATGCTGCATTGAGTTGCTCCGCTTTTCTGTAGGCGTCTGTGATAGTTTTAAAGTCGCCTTGTCCCTCGAGGATTTTGGCAGCAATGGTGGTTGGTAGGCCTCGGACGAATGCCTGGAGTTGGGCGGTAATTCCGGTTAGTCCGGAGGATCCTATGAGCATTCTAAATTTTCGGACGTAGATCGGGACGGTGATCTCTCCTCCAACTCGTAATTTAGTGAGCTCATTCAGTGCCCTAACTGCAGTGTTGACTTCTCCCCAGTCGTCAAGGAATCGTTTGACGAAGGTGTCATAGTTTTCCCAAGTAAGTCCGTCTTTTTCGTCCAGTTGATCGCGGATTATTTCTTTCCAGTCGTCTAGTTCCTTTCCTAGGCATTGGAGGACGTATCTGATTTTCTTTTCATGTTTCCCTTCATAGTTGTGGGCGTTTATTGCAAAGAAATCGCTAAACCAGTTGATGAATGATTTAGCTTCGGTTCGATCTCCTGTAAAAATTCGTGCTGAGACTGGTTTGATGTCTCCTCTAGGGGCATCGGTGGTTTCAGTGTTGGTTGCCATTTGTTTTGTGTCAGTTTCAGCGTCTGTTTCAGGTCTCAGGTTTTCTAGTTCGTATTCGATTTGTTTTTGTTCCAAAAAGGTGTTCCACCCTACTATGGATGTTTCGGAAAGAGAGTAGTATGGATCAGTGCCGTCGAACTCGAATTCTGCGTCACAGTACTCTTCCCACCAAAGGGTTTCTTTGGGTCTTTCGAAATATAGTTCTGGTTCTTCTTCTGGTTCTTTTTGTTCGTTTCTCCACTCAACCCAAAGCTTTCCAGGTAAAGAGTGTTCGTTTCCTTCGATGTAATCCCCTTCGAAGTATTCGTTAGATACTGGGGTGTTCCTGTTCTTTCCTACTCCTCGAAATTCCCAACGTTTATTTAATGTCGAGAAAAAGAGCTCTTGTCCTTCTAGATAATATGTTCCTCTAAAGAGAAAGGAGTCGTTCGGTGGTCTCTGGTTAGAGAGTCTGGTTTCGGGTCGTTTCGGATCTATATTGTCTAGCTAGTGACGATGCACTAAGCGGTTCAGTGAGTTCCAACTTGTGTTAGGATCGATGCCCTTGGTTCGTTATCGAGCCAGCAGGGACGACTAGAGTCTCGGTCTAATCCCAGTCACTGGACAAGAACGTTGTTCGACGTCGTGCTAGGCAATGACGAAGATAGCTCGAGCGATAGAGAGGACGAGAGCGAGAGGGTCGTTCAGTAAAGGACAATACTCGATTAAGTTGGAACTGAGGTACTACGGTACATGTGCAGGGTTTATATACTGGCTAGAGAACAATAAGGAGGTATAAAAGGAAGTGAAACGAGGGGCAATCCAGGTAGATGAAACAAGTATCAAAGTATAGTGACGAAGTGAAGAAAGGCTATTGTAGCAAGTAAGCGTAAGAAAGAAAAGTTGTAACAGGAAGATGGTTGTTTTGGACCAAAGTACCTGGAAAACATGGAGTGCAGATGGTGCAATTGGAAGGGAGCCCAGAAGGCAATAATGGAACTTCCAGATGATACCAATGGGATGTTCTCCAGAGATCTGGAGTGTGGCAGGCAGTCACCTGTGCTTGATTTCCTACAGAGGGGAGAAAAGGAAGAATTGGATGAGGAGCACCGAGCACACAAGAAAGACATCAAGTGTCTTCAAAAGAAAATTCTAAAGAAAGCAGAAAAGCCATCAGCTGCAAAAGAAAGCAGTGAGTCAGAGGAGGACTGGCAGAAACGGTTCAAGGGCATTGCACGCCCTACAAAGAAATTAGTTCAGTGGAAAACCACTGTGGAGGAGGTTGATGATGACAATTCTGAATGATCAGGCTTGACGCCTGATGAACAGCACAAGCAGTTGGACCGCTTTTATGAAAGAATGAAGAATGACCCACACTATGTGGATGCAGAGATGTCAGCCTCTTGGGACATGAGGTTTTAAGGGGGGGGTGATGTTATGAGCATAACTCATCCTATTCAAATTTCACAGTAACATCGTTGATGACACTTATGAAGATATGGACTTAGGGAGTCTGGATATATTTTTCTTTTCCTTTTATCTATTTCATTTCACTCAAATGATTGGACACAGGACTTAGGCAATACCACGGTTGTAGGGACTGGCTATGTTAGGACTGCAACCCTTATAAGGAAGGTGGTTAGGTCAGCATCGGTTATAGGACTTACTGAGTGCCGACTGGGACAACGGCCCAATGATGGGCCTAGGCTATGACGGATACATATGCCAAACAGCACCTGAGGGGCAACATGGGAATTGGCTGAGATGCGAGACAATAGCATGGCCACATATGGGGAGACAGTGTGTTGGTGTGGGAGGATAACTCCAGGTATGGTCAGATGGGTGCAGATCGGCTGCTGTGCATTGATCCCAGCTTGAGGGACTTTAGCTGCATGCTGTCTGCACACAGACCAGGAGAGAGGTATATAAGGGTTGGAGTCTTAGGTAGCAAGTCCCTAAGACTCTAGATAGTTTGTGTCCTAGACACTTCTACTTGAGCAACAGTTTTCATCTTTGACTTAACAAGTCACCCCTCTAAGGGTTTAGGTTGTGTTTAGGGTCATCCTAACAACTTTGAATGGGAACCAGGGTATCCCATGATCACCAGCATCATCCACCATACAAATTACGGAACAATTATGCACCAAATCACTCCCACTCCACTACACAAACTCCATTTAGTTGAGAGAACTCCCACACGACTTAACACTCCCAGACCAGAGGCGTTAGCCAATCAGCTCTTATGGGTGATCCTTTATATTGGTGCAGACAACTCAGTCAGGGATCTGGAATACCTTGATGAAACCACCCTCACACACAACCTATAAGAAATGAGGCTCCCACTTCCTAGCCTTCCAACCCCCACCACCCTCACATGCAACCTATAAGAAATGAGGCTCCCACTTCCTAGCCTTCCAACCCCCACCACATACACAAGAAATGTTCTCCTTCATTGCAATCCTCATCACCCTCATCTCTACCTTCTTCTCCTCTGTCATCATTGGGGGGCTTGTCCTTGCCACCCTCCTTGCCATGCTCACCCTCACCTACTCATTCCCCGACAAACTCCCCACACTGGATGTCCTCACACCACCCCTCAAAATCTTCATCAAAATGGAAACAATGACCTACCCTGATGACAATCTGCATGTACACCCACCAGAACTCATTGAGGAGCCACCTGTTGCCAAAGAAATCACCCCCACACCTGTCCCCCAATCCAACCCCCTCATCACCACTGCCTCATTAGAAGCATCATACATAGTCGCCAACCTTCAGGACCTTTCTGCTCCACTTGGGGCCCTTATTGGACTTACCCTCACCACTGACCTGAACACCATGTCGTACACCAAATGAGACCTCGCACTTCAAGAGTTGCATCAGCTGAAAATCACCTTTGACTCCAGGTGGTGGCATATAGATACAGTGCAGAGGGACATTGAAAACATCATCCTTTGGTATGAGTCTAGAGCTGATCATGCCTGGACAGCCCAGGATTGGCCTTGAGAAGTCGGTGACTTCTCTCATAGAAGGGGGGTAATGTTACAATTTCTTTCCCTTACATCTACTTGTTACAACAGCTCTTCTTTACTTCATTGCTATACTCTGTTGTTTGTTTCACCTATTTGTTTCATCCCTTGTTTTACTTCCTTTTATACCTCCTTATTGTTCTCCAGACAGTATATAAACCCATGCATGTATTGTAGTCCTTCAGTTCCAACTTAGTCAAGTATTGCTCTCATCTGAACAATCCTCTTGCTCTCGTCTTCCACATCCCTTGAGATACCTTCATTGCTGTTCAAGAACAGTGTCAAGGCATACTTTGTCCATTGACTGGGATTAGACCAAGACTCTAGTCGTCATTGTTGATTCTGTAATGAACCGAGGGCATCAACCTTAACAGCTGGGATCTTCAACTTGTATGACAACTCCCCAACTTTGGCAATGACTTCCAAGGGGCCAACAAACTTCCCATTGAGCTTCTTAGTTGCTCTGATGACTGGTAGATTCTCCATGCTAAGATAAACCTTGTCACCAGGTTTATATTCATGCACCTCTTGTCAGGACTGCCCTAGACACAACCTAAGCGACTCAAAGGCTGACTTGTTAAGTCAAAGACGATTCTGTTTGCTCAGTAGCTATGTCTAGTGACAATAGACTATCTAGAGACTTAAGAGTCTCCTACTCTAAACTACGGCCCTTATATACCGCTTCTCCTGGTCTGTGCGCAGACAGCGCGCAGCTAAAGTCCCTCACTGGGGATCAATGCGCAGCGACTCATTCTGCGCCCATCTAACCATTCATGGAGAGATCCTCCCACACCCAACTCCTGGGTTGTCCACATACGGCCTTCCTATTGTTCAGGACTTCGGCCGATTCCCATGCACGCCGTACCGTTGACTCGGTACTCCTTGGCGTTCCCATGTCGCCCCTCAGGCGCCGTGCCGCTCATGATTCCTTTCATGGCGTAGGCCCATCATCGGGCCGCATCTCCTGTCGGCACTCGGTCTATCCCTATAGCCGATGCTGACCTAACCACCTTCCTAATAGGGACCGCAGTTCACGTAGGCCATCCTCCTAGAGTCCCGTTGCGTAGTCTTGTTCATAGACGTTTGAGCTTGATAAAATAGATAAAAAGAAATGAAAAATATCCTTCGACTCCTCATGATCATATCTTCATAAGTGTCATCGACGTCGTTACTGTAAAGTATGAAATGAGAGGTGTGCTCATAACATCACCCCCCCCTCAAGGCCTCGCGTCCCGAGAGGCTGACGTGGCGGAGTCCACATATCTTGGGTCCTCCTTCATTCTGGCGTAAAACGCGGCCAAGCGCGCTTGCTGATCATCGGGCGACAGCCCGGTCTGTTCCGAATCGACGTCCTCAACGTCTTCAATGGTGGTCCTGTAATTGACCAATTGTTTTTCTTTGCGTCTTGCGCCTTTAATCCTCCTCTGTCGGTCTTCGTCCGACTCGCTGCTTTCCTTAGCAGCCGCTACTGTCTCCTTTCTTAGTATTTTCTTGGCAAGTACTGCCATATCTTTCTCTTGAGCTCTTTTTTCTTCCGCTAGCTCCTCCTCTTCCATCTGCTGAGGGAAATTAAGCACGGGTTTAGACCGCCCGCCGCGCTCCATATCTCTGGAGAATGTCCCATCGGTGTCGTCGGGCAGCTCCATGATCGCTGCCCTGTCGCCTTTCCAATTGCGCCATCGGCGCTCCATATTTTCCAGATATTTTGGCCCGAAACGGCCATCTTCCCACCCAAACAACCGTTGTCGATCCTTCCAGTGTGTTCCTCGACTCTTTTTGGGTTTTATTGCGCCAGGGGGTTGCTGGGGTGTTGATTCGGTGTACTGGATGTACAAGATCCCATTTCGAATGTTTCTAACAAGTTTGGGAGCGTCCGGATTTGCTTTATGGAACTTTTTCACTATGGCGGGTGCGTTTACGACATTTTTGACTGGTTCCCAGGTGGCCTCCTCCACCGGATAGTTTTTCCATTTAACGAGGTACTCCAGCCTCGCTCCTCCTCTGCCACTCACTCGGCTTTCAAGGATTTCTTCCACTTCATATTCATTTTCTTTTGACTCTTCAACCATCTGCGCATCCTTGTGCGCTGCTGCTTTTGCCCGTTGTTTAGGGAAGACCGGTTCCCTGTACGGCTTCAAGAGGACTTCGTTGAAGACGTTATAGACCTTCCATGAGGCCGGAATTTTTAGTTTGTATGACGACTCGCCCACTTTAGCGAGTACTTCCAGAGGGCCGACGAATTTCCCATCTAATTTCTTTGTTGCGCGAATTACTGGTAGGTTTTCCGTACTAAGATACACTTTGTCACCTGGTTTGTATTTATGTGCTTCTCGGCGATGTGAGTCGTATTGTTCCTTCATGACCTGAGCCGCCTTTTCTAGTGCCATTTTTGCCTTGGCATGAACTTCTTCGAGTTCCCTTGCTAGTTGTTCGACTGCGACTGCTTTTGGTGCATACGTTGGATCTAACCCTTTATTCGGATGTCTTCCATAGTTCATATAGAAGGGGGTAAAGCCTGTTGCAGAGTGGACTCTGTCATTATGACAGAATTGCGCTACCGATAGCCAATCCGACCAGTTGTCCTGTCGGTTGTTCACAAAGATCGTTAGGAATTCTTTCAATTCCTGGTTTACTCGCTCCGTCTGTCCGTCAGTCTGCGGGTGGTAAGCTGTAGACTTGTTGGCTTTGATTCCCAACATTCCGTATAAGTCCGTCATGAATTTTGAGGCAAATTGAGGGCCTCGGTCACTAATAACTTTTCTGGGGAGTCCGTGCTCCCTGAATACGTTGTCCCGGAACAGCACTGCCGTTCCTTGTGAAGTGATGTCCGAAGTGGTAGGTAAGAAGTAGGTTTTCTTGGTAAACCTATCTACGATGACCAAAACCATATTATTTCCTTTTGACTCGGGAAGTGGTCCGACGAAGTCTACTGAAATGATCTCCCATGGTTCCATAGGGACTTCATTAGGTCGTAGAGGCGCAGCCCTGGCAGTCCTGTCTGGTTTTGCTTTTTGACATATTTCACAACTGGGAATGTAGCGCTCGATATCTTTGCGCATATTGGGCCACCAGAAGTTTCTGGTGAGCGATTCCAACGTTTTAGCCACTCCCGAGTGTCCCCATGAGTGGTGGATGGCTATGATATCTTCCCGTAGTGCCGGTACTGCCGGTACGTAAACACGTCCTTGCCAAGTTATCAATCCTTTGTCGATTTTATACTCCCCTCCAGCAGTTTCTAATCCTTTTATCACCTGGGTTTCCCACTGTCGACGAGGGACTTCTCTGATGTCCTTGATGATATCATCTATTGCTCGATCATCATCGAGGACGTTAATGAAGAGATGTTCTTTAAGGAGGATGACACCTTCATTGTCTTTTTCCCCTTTGTCATGTCCCGCTCGTCGAGACAACAAATCTGCTTTGGTGTTTGACTTTCCACTTCAGTGTTTTATTGTGAAATTATAGTCTTGCAGGTCCGTAACCCATCTTGCCTGTCGCCTATTTAGGTTCTGCGCTTTCCTGAAATATGTTAAGTTCTGATGATCTGTCAGAACTTCAATGGTTTGTGTTGCTCCTTTGAGGTAATGCGCCCATTCGTAAAAGGCGTGCATCACTGCAAGCATCTCTTTGTCATATATTTCATAATTGCGCTCGGCGTCATTGAGCGATTTTGAAATAAAGGCTACCGGTTTCCATAACCCGTCTTCCCTCTGCTGAGATAGGATTCCTCCTATAGCGAAGTCGGAGGCGTCTACCTCCACTCGGAACTGTCCTTCCTCGCTGGGGATTCGAAGGACCACTTCTTCTGCTATCGTTGTTTTAAGCCTGTCAAAGGCTTCATCCTGTAGCTGTGTCCACAGCCACTCCTCCTTTCCCGTAAGCCGTGTCAATGGCTTTGCTAGTTTTGCGAAGTCCTTAACGAAGCGTCGATAGAAATTAACGAAGCTGTTAGGATCGATGCCCTTGGTTCGCTATCGAGTCAACAGTGACGACTAGAGTCTCGGTCTAATCCCAGTCACTGGACAAGAGTGCTGTTCGATGTCGTGCTAGGCAGCGATGAAGGTAGCTCGAGCGATAGAGAAGGCGAGAGTGAGAGGGTCATTCAGTAAAGGACAATACTCGATTAAGTTGGAACTAAAGAACTACGGTACATGCGAGGGGTTTATATACTGTCTAGAGAACAATGAAGAGGTATAAAAGGAAGTGAAACGAGGAGTAGCTCAGGCGGATGAAACGGGTATCAACGCATAGCGACGAAGTGAAGAAAGGTTATTGTAATAAGTAAGCGTAAGAAAAGGAAGCTGTAACATTACCCCCTCCCTATGCGAGAAGTCACCGACTTCTTAAGGCCAACCTTGAGTTGTCCAGGCGTGGTCTGCTCTCGACTCGTACCAGTGGACGATGTTCTCGACATCCTTTTGTGCTGTATCTACATGCCATCGTATGGAGTCGAGGGTGACTTTCAGTTGACGGAGTTCACGGAGCGCGAGGTCTCGCTCGGCATAAGTCATGGCGTTGGGGTCGGTGGTAAGGGTGAGTCCTATGAGGGCTCCAAGCGGGGCGGAGAGGTCTCGGAGATTGGCGGTGATATATGAGGCTTCGAGAGAGGCGGCGGCGACGAGGGGGTTCGATTTGGGGATAGGTGTGGGGATGACTTCTTCTTCGACAGGTGGTTCCTCGACGAGTTCAGGTGGGTGAATGTGTAGGTCATCGTCGGTGTGGGTCATCGTTTCGGTCTCGACGAAGATTTCAAGGGATGGCGTGAAGACGTCGAACTCAGGGATTTTTTCGGGAAAAGAGTAGGCGAGGGCGAGGGTAGCGAGGAGGGTGGCGAGGACGAGTCCTCCAATGAAGACAGAGGGGAAGAGGGTGGAGACGAGGGCGACGAGGATGGTGACGAGCGAGAACATCTTTGTGTTTATGGCATTGGTTGGAAGGCTAGGAAGTGGGAATCTCGTTCTTTTATAGGTTGGTTTCATCGAAGGATTCTTCGTCCCAAAATGAGTTGTCTGCGTCAATAGAGAGGATGTTTCGTAAGAGTTGATCGGCCAATGCTTCTGGTCTGGGAGTGTTAGGTCGCGTGGGAGGTTCTTCAGCCAAATATGGTTCGTGTAGCGGTCTAGGTGGAATTCGGTGTGTAATCGTTCCCTGGTTCGTGTGATGAATGATGCCTGTGATCATTGGGTATCCAGGTTCCCATTCGAAGTCGCGGTAGTGGGGCGGTGGCGGTGGATTTGGGTATGGAGGTGGTATCCCTCCGTGTGGAATGTATAGGTAGTGCGGGGGTAGGTTAAAGTTCGGCGGTCCACTGGATGGGAAATTGATCTTGTCTGGGAATAACGCCCTGGTCCGGTGTAGGCAGGTCACTCCCGCCACTTCCAGGTCTCTTGTTCGGTCGATGATCCATAAGGCCAGTGCTCTTCGCGCTTGCCTGACGTGGTGGTCTCTGCTGAGGGCATTGGTTGGTGTCTGGAAGTTGGGGCTGATCTGTGTTTTATATACTGGGTGCAGTGACGGTACTTTTGTTCGATAAAGCAGGATTTTGCGTATTTCAATGAAGGCTGTTCCTATTGCGCGTCGTCCTTGGTGAGGATGGGTTCGATTAGGGAGTTGGATGATTAGGTGTCTAAGTTTTGGGATAGATTGTCTGGGAGAGAATCGGGAGTAGGGGGAGGCGATGTTTTTGGTATGTCTATTATTCTGTCTGAGGATCTGTTTGTTGCGATACTGGACCATAGTTTTCATAGCAGGTCTCGGCGGCTTTTATATGCTCTAAGGATATCCGCAGCATTTTTCAGATTTGTTTCAGGTTCCCATGAATTTTCGTTCGGTCCATACCCCTTCCATTTGACTAGGTATTGATAGCCGGTTCCTCGTTTTCTGTGTGTGATGATTGCTTCTATCTCAAACTCTTCTTGTCCGTTGATGAGATCAGGGGGTGGTTTCATGAAGTTCGGTCCATGCACCGTTGTTTCTTTATATGGAGTTAGCAATGTAGTATGAAACACGGGGTGGATTCGCCATTGTTTGGGGAGTTTCAGTTTGTAGGTGACAGGTCCTAGTACTTGCTCAATCATGAAGGGTCCTTCTCTTTTGGGCGCTAGCTTTCTTGACTCATAGGGTATTCGGAGGTTTCGATTTTCGAGCCAGACCCTGTCTCCTTTCTCGAATCTGATACTTTTGTCTTTTGTTCTGAACGCTACCATTTGTCTAGCGAGTTCGTGTGCGGCGAGTGCTTCTTCTCTAGCTTTTTGTAGCATTCGTAGTCAGTTTTCAGCTGCTGGGGTCGTCATGGGGGATGCGGCTGTGGGAATAGCGACAGGGTCTACTCCATACATTAGCTGAAATGGTGATGCTTTGATGGTATCGTGGTGTCGGTTATTGTGGGCGAATTCCGCAATTGGCAGTAGTGATTTCCATCTGTGCGGTTCGTTTGTGCAGAACATTCGGAGGTAGACTTCTAGTTCTTGATTGACTCATTCTGTCTCGCCATCTGTCTGGGGATGGTAGGCTGTGCTCATTCTATGGTTTATTCCCAGCGCCTTTCCTATTTCTCGGAATACTTTCGATGCGAACTGCGGTCCTCTGTCGGATATGAGGATATCCGGTAAACCGAATCGTTTGAAGTTTTCATTTATGTATAGGTCTGCGGTTCCTAGTGCATCA
Organism: Amanita molliuscula; assembly: GCA_023014405.1. Taxonomy (NCBI): domain Eukaryota; kingdom Fungi; phylum Basidiomycota; class Agaricomycetes; order Agaricales; family Amanitaceae; genus Amanita; species Amanita molliuscula. The sequence continues at coordinate 120,963 of JAEBUP010000078.1, forward strand.
ATCGTTTTGTGGCAAGGGGAAAAGGTTACCCCCTTTGTAAGTCCATGGTCCACCGTGACCATGATCGAGTCGAAGCCATCGGCGATTGGTAAGTCTGTGATGAAGTCAATTGTGACTTGTTGGAAGGGTCGGGTGGCATTAGATTTGATCGGTTGTAGGGCAGGGGTGTTGGGGTGAGTGTTTACTTTCATTTGCTGGCAGAGCGCGCATCCTTCGATCCATTCTCTGGTATGCTTGCTCATTCCGGGCCACCAGTAGTTTCGTTTGAGTAATTCTAGAGTTTTAAATCGTCCGGGGTGCCCAGATGTAGGTGATTCGTGCGTTAGTTTAATGAGTTGAGTGCGCAATCCATCTTGATCTGGTACATAGGTTTTTCCTTGGTAATGTACGATGTGGTCGACATATGTCCAGTCTTGCAGCTTCGATTTTATTGGTGGTGCTCAATGATTTTGGATTACTTCGACTAGTATTTGTCCAAAGTCGTCTTTAATCATGCCTTTGCGCAACTTCTCTGCTAGGTCGTCTGCTATAAGCCTGATGAATCGTTCAGGTGGTAACACCATGGTTTCTTCCGGGATGTCGTCCGTTCCGGTGTGGTCTGGTCGTCGAGATAGGGCGTCTGCTTCAAACATCTTAGTTCCAGGGATGTGCTCTATTCGGAGGTCGAATTCGCTTAAGAAGGAGGACCATCTGGCTTGTCTGGGGGTAAGGCGTTGTGGGGTTCGATAAAAGGATAAATTCTTGTGATCACAATGAACGATGGTGGTATGAGGTGATCCATGAAGAAGGTGTCGCCATGCTGCAAGTCCTTTGACGATTGCTAGTAGTTCCCTGTCGTAAATCTGATAGTTTTGCTCTGTCGTGGTTAGGGCATGTGAGATGAAGCCACAGGGGTGCAGGAGTCCTGCTTCATCGGCTTGTTTCAGTACTGCTCCTGTCGCTTTATTCGAGGCGTCGGTTTGCAGGATGAATGGTCGGGTGACATCTGGCATTCGGAGTACAGGGGCTGTTGTAAAGCGTCGTTTTAGGTTGTTAAACGCCATCTGTTGTTCTGGTGTCCAGAGGAACGCTTCATCTTTTTTTGTGAGATCAATAAGTGGTCGAGCGAGGGTTGCGAAGTTCCCAATGAATCGTCGGTAGAAGTTCCCAAATCCTAGGAAGGATCATACTTGCTTGACCGTTGTTGGTGTCGGCCAATCTGCTATTCCTGCCAGTTTGATCGGGTCCATTGTTATCTCCCCAGGTCTAATGATCATTCCGAGAAATTCAATTTCCTGAGTGCAGAACTTGCATTTTTCGAGTTTGAGAAATAAGTCGTTTTCCTTCAGTCGTTCTAGGACGCATTTTGTCCAGGTTTCTAAGTCTTTGGGTGTTGTTCCACATATTAAAATGTCGTCCATGTAAATGATTAACCATCCTTCGTTGATCATGTCTTGGAAGTATTCATTCATCATTGTCTGGAACGTAGATGGGGAGTTGCATAGGCCAAAGAACATGACTGTTGGTTCGTATAGTCCTTTGTTCGTTATGAAGGCTGCTTTCCATTCATCTCCTTCTTTTATCCAAACGTTGTTGTATCCCCATCGGAGGTCTAGTTTTGTGAAATATTGAGCGCCAGATAGTTTGGTCATTAGGTCAGAGATCAATGGTAGTGGGTATGCATTCTTTATTGTCCATTCGTTCAGGTATCGGTAGTCTTGACATGGCCGGAGCGCTCCGCTTTCCTTTTTTGTGACGAAGAAAAATGGCGAGGCTTGTGGGGATTTGGATGGCCTAATGTATCCTTTAGCTAGCTGCTCCGTGATCCATTCGTCGAGGGATGATTGCTCTTTTATTGACAGCGGATAGATTTTGCTGACTTTTGGGGTAAATCCGGTTTTGAGATCAATTGCATGATCCCATGTGCGTCTGACTGGGAATCGTTCTGAAGGCGCTTTTTCGAAGGTAGATTTCCATTCTTGGTATTCGTCTGGTAGCGTCGTTATGGTCTCTTTGCGTAGTGTGTGTTCTAGCGCTTGTGATGCCGAAGTTTTAATCCTGATCCAGTATTCGTTGATTTCCTGATCTAGGTTTCTTTCTATCTGCTTTGTCGGTTTGTGTAGAGGTTGGTGATCGAGCTCGAGGGTCCGTTCCTTCCAGTTTATCGCTGGGTTATGTTTTTCTAACCAGGGGAGTCCAAGTATAAGTTTTTGATCCCCCAGTTTAGTGATTAGGAAGCTTGTTTCGATTAGTAGATTTCCGATGTGGTAGGGAATTTTGACTTTATGTGTGATCATTCCGTTTAGGTTTACTGTTCCGTCGGCGTTCTTAACTCGTATTGGTTGAATTAGTGGTTTCTTGTTCATGTTTTTTGTTATAGTTTCATCAATGAAGTTTCCTTCTGCTCCGCAGTCAACGAGGGCAGATATCTCAGCGGGTAGTTCGGGTGATTGGACAGTTATTGAGAGTCGCTGATTATTATTCGATCTTACTATTACAGAGTCGAGTGCTAACTGTCCATAATCGTTCTTGGAGGTTCCAACCGCTTTCTGGTTCCTCCGCTTTAAAAACCCTCGGTTTCCAGGTCAGTGAGGAGAGTTTCTCGTTCCTCTGTGCTGAGCGCCGCAATCATAGTGCGAATTTTCTTAGCATCGTTATCCTCAGTGATTGTTTTGATGAATCGTCCTGAAGGGGGCGGGTTCCTGGTAGTATCTTTCTTTGGGCAGTTTCGGGATAAGTGACCGATGGTTCCACATCTGAAACATTTCCCAGAATGCATATATTCTTCTCGTTGCCCATCAGTAAGGCGTCCGGTCTGTATGGTATGGATTGTTTTAGGTCCCCCTGTTTTATTGAATCGACGCCCTGTATCAGTTTTTCCTAATGCTTTCATCATTTCCCATGCTGCATTGAGTTGTTCCGCTTTTCTGTAGGCATCTGTGATGGTTTTAAAGTCGCCTTGTCCTTCGAGGATTTTGGCAGCAATGGTGGTTGGTAGGCCTCGGACGAATGCCTGGAGTTGGGCGGTAATTCCGGTTAGTCCGGAGGATCCTATGAGCATTCTAAATTTTCGGACGTAGATCGGGACGGTGATTTCTCCTCCAACTCGTAATTTAGTGAGCTCATTCAGCGCCCTGACTGCAGTGTTGACTTCTCCCCAGTCGTCAAGGAATCGTTTGACAAAGGTGTCATAGTTTTCCCAAGTAAGTCCATCTTTTTCGTCTAGTTGATCGCGGATTATTTCTTTCCAGTCGTCTAGTTCCTTTCCTAGGCATTGGAGGACGTATCTGATTTTCTTTTCATGTTTCCCTTCATAGTTATGGGCGTTTATTGCAAAGAAGTCGCTAAACCAATTGATGAATGATTTAGCTTCGGTCCGATCTCCTGTGAAAATTCGTGCTGAGACTGGTTTGATGTCTCCCCTGGGGGCATCGGTGGTTTCAACATTAGTTGCCATTTGTTTTGTGTCGGTTTCGGCGTCTGTTTCAGGTCTCGGGTTTTCTAGTTCGTATTCGATTTGTTTCTGTTCTAAAAAGGTGTTCCACCCTGTTATGGATGTTTCAGAGAGAGAGTAGTATGGGTCGGTGCCGTCGAAATCAAATTCCGCGTTACAGTACTCTTCCCACCAAAGGGTTTCTTTGGGTCTTTCGAAATATAGTTCTGGTTCTTCTTCTGGTTCTTTTTGTTCGTTTCTCCACTCAACCCAAAGCTTTCCAGGTAGTGAGTGTTCGTCTCCTTCAATGTAATCCCCTTCGAAGTATTCGTCAGATACTGGGGTGTTCTTGTTCTTTCCTACTCCTCGAAATTCCCAACGTTTATTTAGTGTTGAGAAAAAGAGCTCCTGTCTTTCTAGATAATATGTTCCTTTAAAGAAAAAGGAATCGTTCGGTGGTCTCTGGTTAGAGAGTCTGGTTTCGGGTCGTTTCGGATCTATATTGTCTAGCTAGTGACGATGCACTAAGCGGTTCAGTGAGTTCCAACTTGTGTTAGGATCGATGCCCTTGGTTCGCTATCGAGTCAACAGTGACGACTAGAGTCTCGGTCTAATCCCAGTCACTGGACAAGAGTGCTGTTCGACGTTGTGCTAGGCAGCGATGAAGGTAGCTCGAGCGATAGAGAAGGCGAGAGCGAGAGGGTCATTCAGTAAAGGACAATACTCGATTAAGTTGGAACTAAAGAACTACGGTACATGCGAGGGGTTTATATACTGTCTAGAGAACAATGAAGAGGTATAAAAGGAAGTGAAACGAGGAGTAGCTCAGGCAGATGAAACGGGTATCAACGCATAGTGACGAAGTGAAGAAAGGTTATTGTAATAAGTAAGCGTAAGAAAAGGAAGCTGTAACAGAAGCCCAGAAATTGTTGGACTTCCTTTTTACACTTGGGCGTTGGCCACTCAGATACTGCTTTAACTTTTGCAGGATCCATTCGCACTGTGTCTTTTCCAATGATGACTCCTAAGAAATCGATTTCATTCTTGTCGAAGAAGCACTTCTCAGGCTTCAGCGATAACTTGTGTTTTTCCAATTTTTCGAGTATTCGGTTAACATGTTTCGTATGCTCTTCTTGGTTCTTTGAGAACACTAGGATGTCGTCCATGTATATCACCACCCATCCTTCCGCAATTTCGACTCGAAATATGTCGTTCATCATGGTTTGGAAGGTGGCAGGTGAATTGGTGAGGCCGAAGAACATGACCAATGGTTCGAATAATCCCCTATTAGTTCTGAAAGCGGCTTTCCACTCATCGCCTTCCTTGATCCGAACATTATTGTATCCCCATCGTATATCCATTTTAGAGAAGACCTTTGCTTGCGATAGTTGGTCTATAAGTTCTCCTATGAGAGGCAGGGGATATCTGTTTTTAACCGTCATTTCATTTAGTTTCCTGTAGTCCTGTACAGGTCTGAGTTTTCCATCTTTCTTTTTAACAAAGAAGAAAGGTGAGGCCATTGGCGATTTGCTGGCTTGGATTCGTCCAGAGTCCAAGTTTTCCTTTATGAAATCGTCCAGCTGTTGTTGTTTGTTCCTATTGAGAGGGTAGATTTTACAATCTACTGGCGTTGACCCAGGGATTAATTCTATCGCGTGGTCCCAGCGTCGTCGTGGTGGGAGTTCATCGAAGGTTTCTTTTTCGAACACCTTTCGATGCGTTAAATAGTGATGGGGGACCGCTTCCTCCAGTGTTCGTTTCTTTTCGGTTTTTGCCTGTTCCGCAGCTATTTTTGTTGCAGTTGAGGCAAAGGCCCGTATCTGCATCTCGGGTTCTCCAATATGCACGGCCAGAAGGCGCTCTCCTTCGCTTAAATGGTATGACTCGTCAATCTCGTCTTCTGGTTCCTGTACAGAGGATGGCTTCCAGCAAGTACCGGGACATTGGTTAAACTCTAATGATTTCTTTTTCCAATTGATGGTAGGATTATGGTGCTCCAACCAGTCATGTCCTAGGAATAGATCGGTTTTACTGAGCGTTGCCACAGCGCAATCCATTACTTCCTCATGAGTTCCGATACGTAGCTTGAATTGAACAAAGTACTCGACGCTCCCTGACCCATTCCGTGTTCCGTCTGCGTTATAGACAGGGATTGGTCGTAGGAGTTTCTTCTTGTTCATTTTATGTTTTGCCACGAATTCCTCGCTTATACACGAAGCGGTACATCCGGAATCTAGTAGCATAGTTACATTGGTGGATTGTAACGTGTCCATAGTGGTTATTGTCCCTTTTAGGTCTAACTCTTGCCCCCTGACCCCTTGTACTACTTTTTCTCTTAAGTGTACTAAGTTCCAAAGGGCGTCGGCCTCGGATAGTGCGTTTAATTGTTTGATAAGTTTCCCATTGACTTCCCTCATTCGTTTGGGTTCTACCCACTGCCTCAGGCATTCAATCGCCGTTTGTTCTGGCTGTTGCCATATACGCCGCAATATCCAGGGGGCAGTCCAGGCTTTTAATCTTTTTTCTGGTTTTACGCTCATTTCTAAATTCCTTATACGATGTATGTTCCCACTGCATTCATAGAGTAAATCATGCACATCTATTGCAGAGTCTACTGGTACTAGTACATCGTTACAAGAATTTGAATTCTGAACCAGTTGAACAGAGCGTTTGTTCACTGGCTGTCTCCAAAATCCGAGACCTCCTCGATTTTGGCGCATCCTTCTAGGGTCGTTTCCCCATTATCTATCATTCGTACCACCCTCTTTCCTTTATCTTTGGTTGGTTCCTTCTTCCAACATCTTTCCACCGTGTGGCCTTTCCTTCCACAGTTACTGCATTCCGGTATGGGTTTTCTTCCCCGTGGCAACGGGCATCGGCGACTGTAATGTCCCTCCTTTTCACAGTTATAACACCATGGCTTGACGTCTCATTTCTTGTCTACATCCATAGCGTTTGGGTCTCGACTTCCTGACGCGAATGGGGCGGGCGCCTTGTACTGGTATTGAGGATGGGGGTTCGTACTTGGAGTTTGCTCTCTATATTCCTGTCGACTCTTTGGGAAGCCATATGCTTCGTTGGCTTTTCTATAAGCTCGAGCAAGTGCGGTCACTCGTGTTTGTATTTGAATAAGGGTAGCATTATCAGGAAGTCCCCCGTATCGAATTAAGTCTCGTCCCAGGGCTGGATTGAGATTGCTTTGGAATTGGGATATGAGAGCCTGGTCGTTCCAGTCCGTAATCGAAGTGAGGGAGTTGAACTTGATGATGTAGTCTTCAACCATCATCGTTCCCTGTCGTAACTTTAATAGAGCTTCGATTGCTTTTTCTTTTGTCTCTGTTGACATGAAGAAATCGTGCATTTGGTTTTTAAAGTCGGTCCAATCCGTGAATGGGAATTGGTTAACTAATGGTCTTTGTATCCATGCTCGATTATCTTCAGTCGACTCTCCCTCATTTAGTTGTTGCCAGTTGAGTTGTGAATCCCATCCGCTGTTGTCTATTTTATCCTGAAACTCCTGCAATGCTTCTTGGAGTGCCTTGAGTTTGACACCGCTCCAATCTGCTGCCCTGTCTCCCTTTCCTCCTTTCATCCGATATAGACAGATAGAAATCATTCGCTTTGGATCTACTTCTCTTGATAGCATGAAGTAGGTTCCCATTTGTCGTAACCAAGCGTCGACCGTTCATGGATCCCCCTGATAATAATCGGGCATTTCTGCCTTGGTGAGGGGTCCCAGCTCTGGTCGAGAACTCCGTTGGTACTCGTTTATGATGGCTACTAGGGCTTGGCCAGCACTGGTGATAGCTCTCTGTCTCTCCTCCTCTTGACGATGAATTTCGTTCTCCCTTGCTGCTACTGCTGCAGCGGGTTGAGTGTCTGGTAGAGATTCCAGCGTTTCTGTGTCCATCCAATAGTTTCTCCATCCGAGTACAGCATGGTATGCTTGGGTAACCATTTCTACTGTTAGCCTGAATGGTCCTGCCCCTATTTTGTAATGTCCCATGCCCTCTCGATTTAGGCATTCGACGTGGAACCATCCCCTTGTGTTACTGTTATATTTTTCAATATGTAGCATGGTGGGTTGAGAGTATGATTTCCGAATGATGGTGGTAACATTCTCCTCCCGGAGGTTTTTGTCCCAGTTGCATATTTCTTGCAACTGCGGGTACGCCGGCCACATGAACTCATCCCAAAATTCTTTTTTGATTAATACCAGGTAACAATATCCTGGTATGTCTGGGTTAAATCCGCTGTTAGCCCAGGACATTTTTGGGTATGGATATGGAAGCCATGACTCCTTTTCCACATTTCTCCTCCACTGGTCGATCTGTCGTTTCTTGTGGGCGTTATTTGCCCCTTGAGGATACTCCTCATATGATAACCAGTCTGCTGTCGTAGGAACTCCGCCATTCCAGTGCGCTGCGTCTCCTCCAGCATTGATAACTTTGGCTGTACTTTCTCCTCCAGCTAGTGCTGCCGCTGCGTACGAGCGCGCTGGTTGCACTACTGGCTTTGGTTGAACAACTGCCGGGTATGTTCGTCTGGCTGCTTGGTTTACTGCTTCTTGGACGGTGATCGTTGATCGTAAATCTACCCGTTTGATAGACGTGGTGGCGAGGGGACAATTCTTTAATTTACGCTTTGATTTCGATTGTCCTCCGAAGCATACCGTCCAGGTGTAATGGGAAACCTTATGTAGATCCACAAGTTCGTCCCATGTGTATTCGATGTCATCCCGTCGCACTGCTGATTCCTCCACAATGTGGCATCGTCCTGGTCGAATACTGTCCTGGATTGCGAATACGACTGTGTCATCTCGTAGTTCAGGTTCCCAGTTGATGATGTCATAAAGGGTGGGCCAAGTGGGCCAATTGAACTTGTCATAGTATTCGGCTTTAAACAGGTACATGTAGCAGTACCCGTTTTGTCTCCATTGGTCAGGAGCGATTGAACTTTTTGCTGTTGGTCCAGGCAAGTATGCCTTGACGTGAGCACGCCATTTCAACAACCTGGCTTTATGATTGTTCCAGGTGTCTTCTCCTATCTCGGATAAAAAATGATCTAGGCCAATGGTTCGAAGTTTTTCGATTGGCTCCGTAAGTAGGCGTTCTGGTGTGATGGAAAGAATTCGTCCCGGCGGTTTTGTGATAAGTAAGGGATCATATCGAATCCCTTGACGACGTTCTTCCTCTTCCTTTTCCTTTTTCCATTTGGCGTAACGGGTGGCTCGTATGTTGCCATTCATGGCATGCATCCAAGCATTCCAGTCTTCATGTGACATGGTCATGCCCTCGTGTGCGTACAATTCTTCCACGTGGTGAGCGCACTGAAGTCGCTCCACCGCTACTCGGTACCGCCTTATTGCCTTGTCCCCGTTGTTGATTAACATCAACCATTGATTGTATTTGGAGGACACAAGCGCCAGCCAGATTGGGTTGGAGGTATCGCCTTTGTACTGGTCTTCCAAAAGTTGTATGAGAGTCTGGTACTCTCGTTCGGCTTTGCGCATAGCGCGCTCTGCCCGTAGTACGGCTTTGGTCACCGCGCATTCCATCAGAAGGGCCTCCCATGCCTCTTTCTGTTCGAGCTCTTGTTGGAGCTCTTTCTCTCGTAATAATTGTTGCGCCTCGGCGCGTTCCCTCTTCCGCTCATCTTTGCGGTATTGCCAATATAGTCTGACGTGGTTGTCGTAGCGGCGTACAATGGTGTCGCCGATAAAAACTGGAGTCCTAGTAAGGACAAGTTCGGTGGTGTCGACCCAGTCCGCTTCAAAGATTTGGCCGATCTCTGAAAGTGTCGCCTGGGTGTATGGGAGTATGTATTGAAAGTGGCAATTCATTTTTGTGATGAGGGAAGTTAGGTCGTTCCTGTAAAAAGATCTTCAATCAAGTTCAGGCCCTCCACTGACACTTGATCTGTTCTTTGCGGCAGTCGAAATATCCACGCCTGTCGATGATGCCTCTTGGGAAACAAGAGGGTTATTGTCTGCAGTGTCGTGGGTCCGCAAGCTACTCAGTTAGGTGCACCCGGCAATTCGCCTCAATGTCCTTGTGCTCAGTTATCAGCCCGAAATCAGGTAGGGCTGCTGATACAGAGGGTATGAGAGGACTTTGTTTCAGCCTTGATATGCACGATAACTGGTTTGTTTCGCTCGTTCCTGAGCTTTTCCGCAACTGCAGTGTACGTTACCCCGAGCGTGTCTGTGGTCTCCTGCCTACACTGCTCTCGGGTGAACTCGTACTCTCATCTGCAACTGTTTTGTAGACAGGCCCAACGGGCGTATTGAGGATCTCTCGTTCGAGACCCGTTGACAGTATGTGTGTTGGAGTCGATGTCGCCAACGGTCCCGGGATAATCGGGTTACAACCGTCAAAGAAGAAACTAGGCCTCTGATCGTCAGGAGCAACTACAAGCGGCGTGCTTGGTGCTGGACGGCACAGAGGGGTAGAGAATAAAGTCTCTAGATTATGTCAGGACTGCCCTAGACACAACCTAAGCGACTCAAAGGCTGACTTGTTAAGTCAAAGACGATTCTGTTTGCTCAGTAGCTATGTCTAGTGACAATAGACTATCTAGAGACTTAAGAGTCTCCTACTCTAAACTACGGCCCTTATATACCGCTTCTCCTGGTCTGTGCGCAGACAGCGCGCAGCTAAAGTCCCTCACTGGGGATCAATGCGCAGCGACTCATTCTGCGCCCATCTAACCATTCATGGAGAGATCCTCCCACACCCAACTCCTGGGTTGTCCACATACGGCCTTCCTATTGTTCAGGACTTCGGCCGATTCCCATGCACGCCGTACCGTTGACTCGGTACTCCTCGGCGTTCCCATGTCGCCCCTCAGGCGCCGTGCCGCTCATGATTCCTTTCATGGCGTAGGCCCATCATCGGGCCGCATCTCCTGTCGGCACTCGGTCTATCCCTATAGCCGATGCTGACCTAACCACCTTCCTAATAGGGACCGCAGTTCACGTAGGCCATCCTCCTAGAGTCCCATTGCATAGTCTTGTTCATAGACGTTTGAGCTTGATAAAATAGATAAAAAGAAATGAAAAATATCCTTCGACTCCTCGTGATCATATCTTCATAAGTGTCATCGACGTCGTTACTGTAAAGTATGAAATGAGAGGTGTGCTCATAACACCTCTCAGTGATGCATGTCATAGTGCTCCTTCATAATCTGAGCTGCTTTCTCCAAGGCCTTTTTTGCCTTTGCATGCACATCCTTGAGCTCCTTAGCCAGCTGTTCTACTGCTACTGCCTTTGCTGCATAGGTGGGGTCCAACCCTTTATTAGGCTGTTGTCCATAATTCATAAAGAACAGGGTGAATCCCATTGCTGAGTCATTGTGGCAGAATTGTGCCACTGACAACCAGTCACTCCAGTTGTCCTGTTGGTTGTTCATGAATATGGTCAGGAATTCTTTGACTTCCTGATTCACCCATTCCATCTGTCAGTGATAGGCTGTTGATCTATTAGCCTTGATCCCCAACATCCCATATAAGTCATCCATGAATTTTGAGGTGAACTGAGGCCCCCTGTCACTAATCACTTTCCTTGGGAGGCCATGCTCCTGGAACACATTATCTCTGAAAAGGACTGCCATCCCTTGTGAGGTTATCACCAACATTGTAGGTAGGAAGTATGACTTTTTGGTAAACCTATCCATGATTACCAAGATCATATCATTGCCCTTCAACTCAGGCAACAGTCTGATGAAGTTGACCGATATAACTTCCCATGGCTCCAAGGGTACCTCATTCAGTCACAATGGTGCTGCATGTGCTTGCCTATCCAGTTTTGCCTTTTGGCAAGTTTCACAACCCAGAATATACTTTTCAATGTCTTCATGCATGTTTGGCCACCAAAAGTTTCTTGTTAAAGACTCCAATGTCTTTGCAATGCCCAAATGTCCCCAAGAGCAGTGGATTGCAATTATGTCCTCTTGCAATGCCATGACTGCCAGTACATAGACTCTCCCCTTCCAGGTGATGAGTCCCTTTTCCAACTTATAATCTCCACCTGCCTTTTCCAATCCCTTGACCACCTGGGTCTCCCACTGCTGCTTGGGTGCCTCCTTGGTGTCCTTTATGGTGTCGTCTATTGCATGATCATCATCAAACACCTGCACAAAGAGGTGTTCTTTTAGCAGAACCACCCCTTCATTGTTGTTTTCTCCTTTGGTGTGTCCCACCCATTGTGACAACAAGTCTGCTTTGGTGTTGGACTTTCCACCAAAATTGTAATCCTGTAAATCCATCACCCATCTTGCTTGCCTTCTGTTAAGGTTCTGCACTTTCCTGAAATATGTGAGGTTCTGGTGATCTGTAAGAACCTCCACCATCTGTTTAGCCCCTTTGAGATAATGGGACCATTCATAAAACACATGCATTACTGCAAGCATCTCCTTATCATAGATCTTGTCATTCCTCTCAGCTTTGTTAAGCAACTTTGAAATGAAAGTGACCAGCTTCCACTCATTGTCTTCTGCTTGTTGTGATAGGATTCCTCCAATGGCAAAGTCCAAGGTGTCTACCTCAACCCTGAACCGGCCATCTTCATTTGGGATCCATAACACCACCTCCTCCACAATGGTTTTCTTTAGCTTGTCAAAAGCTACATCCTGTAATTCCATCCACCTCCATTCATCCTTCCCTGTTAACCAGGCCAGGGGTTTCGCCACCTTGGCAAAGTCCTTCACAAAGCACCTATAAAAGTTGACAAAGCCCAAGAACTGTTGAACTTTGCGTTTACATGTTGGCTTTGGCCATTCCATTACTGCCTTTACTTTAGCAGAGTCCATTCTGACCACATCTTTGCTAATGACCACTCCCAAGAAGTCCATTGTGCTTTTGTCAAAGAAACATTTTTCTGGTTTCAATGACAACTTGTGTTCTTCTAGTTTTTCCAATATATGGTTAACCTGAACTGTATGTTCCTCCTGCATCTTAGAGAAAACCAGTATGTTGTCCATATATATGATGACCCATCCCTCTGCTATCTCTGCCCAGAAGATATCATTCATCATTGTTTGGAAGGTAGCCAGTGAATTTGTCAATCCAAAGAACATTACTAGAGGCTTGAAGAATCCTCTATTGGTTCAGAAAGCTGCCTTCCATTCACCTCCCTCTTTGATGTGCACATTGTTGTATCCCCAACAAATGTCCATCTTAGAGAAGACCCTTGCTTGCAATAACTTGTCCATTAACTCCCCTATGAGCAGGAGTGTGTAGTGATTCTTCACAGTCATCTCATTTCACTTCTGGTAATCCTGTACCAGTCTCAGCTTTCCATCCTTTTTCTTGACAAAGAAGAAAGGAGATGCCATTGGCAATTTGCTTGGTTGGATCCTTCCAGAATCCAAATTCTCTTTTAGAAATTCATCCAGTTGTTGCCGCTCATCCCTGTTCAATGGATATATCTTGCAGTCAACTGGGTTAGACCCAGGAATCAACTCTATGGCATGATCCCATCATTGCCATGGTGGTAGTTTGTCGAAGGTCTCTTTCTCAAAGACCTTCTGATGTCCTAAGTAGTGTCTGGGGACTGCTTCCTCCAGAGTTCATTTCTTTACTCCTTCCACCTCCTCTGCTGCTATCTTAGTAGCCATTGATGCATATGCTCAAACACACAACTCTGGCTTGTCAATGTGAGCAGCCAGCAACCATTCTCCATCTTCTAGACACTGTGCCATATTGATCTTGTCCTCCAGTTCTTGGACTGACAAGGATTTCCAACATGTTCCAGGACATTGGTTAAATTCCAACAATTTCTTTTTCCAGTTTATTGTTGGGTTGTGGTGGCTTAACCAATTGAACCCTAGGAACAGATCTGTTTTGCTTAGTCATGTAATGGCACAGTCCATTACCTCCTCATGGTCTCCAATTTGCAGTTTAACTGCACCATATATTCTATGCTCCCAGATGAATTTTTTGATCCATCCATGTTATATACTGGCACTGGCCACACTAATCATCATTTGGTCAATTGATGCCTTTCCACAAATTCCTCACTGATGCACAACCCTGTGCATCCCAAATCCAACAACATTGTTACATTGATCATCTTCAATGTGTCCATTGTGGTAACTGTTCCTTTCAGGTCCAGTTCCTGCCTGCCATTTCCTTGTACTACTTTGTCTTGTAGATGCACAAGGTTCCATAATGCATCCACCTCTGTCATTGCATTCAACTGATCCACCACTTGACTGTCCGCCTCTTTTATTCATTTAGTGTGTACCCACTGTTGTAGGCACTCCACTGCTACTTCTTTGGGCTGTTCCCAAATCCTTCTCAACATCCACTGGGGGGTCCATGTCTTTAGATGCTCCCCTCATTTTGCACTCACTCATAAGTTTCTCAAACAATGTATGCTCCCACTGCATTCATAAAGTAAATCTTGTAATTTAATTTGGGAGTCCATATATACTGGTACATCATTTTTTGAAACCTGAGTAGCAGCCAGCAGTGCTGAGCACATGCCTACCAGCTTTCTGCAAAACCCTGGAGCTCTCCAAGCTCCCTATACTCCTCTGGGGTCATTTCCCCTGCTATAATACTTCTTATGGCTCGTTTGCCTTTCTCTCCCATTGTAATTCTCTTTGGCTTCATACATGTCATTGACATGTGTCATTCTTCTCTGCAATTATAACAAGTTATGGGCTTCCTAGGCCCCTGACAATCCTTGCTAAAGTGCCCTGCTTTCCCACAATTATAGCAGGTAATTCCTTTCCTCTTTTTATCAACATCCATTGCATCTGGGTCAGAACAACTCCCTGATGGTTTGGGCAGTGGTGCACAAAATTGAAACTGTGGTCAACAGTCATTAGAGGGAGTTTTTTCTTTATACTCTCCTCATTGTCTTGCCAGTCCATAAGCTTCATTGGCTTTTTGGTATGCTCATGACAACTCTATGACTCTGTTCTGGACTTGTTGCAAAGTGGCATGCTTGTTTAATCTGCTGTACCAAATTAGTTCTCCTCTGAGTGCTGGGTTAAGATGTCCTTTGAAATGAGATATCAACACTTGGTTGTTCCAGTCTGTTAAAGGTGTTAGGGCATTAAACTTGATGACATAGTCTTCTGCCATCATCATTCCTTGCACTAGGCTCAGTAGTTTCTCAATTGCCTTTTCCTTTGTCTCTGTGGACATGAAGAACTCATGCATTTGGTTCTTAAAGTCAGCCCAGTCAGTGAATTGGAATTGATTGATCAAAGGTCATCGGATCCATGCCCTGTCATCATCCATTGATAGTCCACTATTAAGGCCTGCCCAATCCAACTGAGCATCCCATCCACTATTATCAATTTTGTCCTGGAACTCTTGTAGAGCATCCTGGAAAGCCCTGAGCTTTACCCCACTCCAGTCTGCCACTTGATTGTCTTTTCCACCTTTGATTTGGTATAGACAGATGGATATTTTTTGCAAATTGGTTTTCTCTCTTGCCAGCATGAAGTACATTTCCATCTGGCACAACCATCCATCCACAGTACATGGGTCACCCTGATAATAGTCAGGCATCTCCATCTTCGTGAGAGGTCCCAATTTGACTGTTGGTAAGCATTGATCATGTCAGCAATCACATTTCCCATATTGATGACCACCCCCTGCCTGTTGACTGTTTGTTGATGGACCTCATCCAATCATGCTGCTACTGCTGCTGCTGGTTGCATTGTCAACAATTCTTCCAACATTTCTGTGCCTGACCAATGATCATGCCATCCAAGTATGGCTTGATATAATTGTCTGGCCATTTCCACCATGTACCAAAAAGCACCAAGTTGATGGGAACCATAGCCATTCCACATCATTTCTTTCATCCAGGGCCACCTGCCCAGTTCTCCAGATACTCAGACACAATGCCACATGCAATTATGCCCCTTTGTTTGCCTCTGGTATATGGGTTGGTACTCATCCATGAGTTCCAGATCCCATCCATATACTTCTCTGATAGTTGGATATCTGGCCATTTATAGGCATTCCAATATTTTCATTTTACCAACCAGAGGTAACAGTAGCCTGGGTACTTTGGATGTAAGTCATTTTGTGCTTGTTCCAAAAGTCCTGGGCATCCAAGCTGTAAGCACAGGTCAATCTCTACCAGAGCTGCTGCAGCATTTGATTGTCCTGGTTGTTCTGGTTCTTCTACATCATTATCCTCCCCCAGGCTTATTACTTTGCCTATCTTGGGGTCGTTCATTCGTTCTGCTCCAACTCAGAGCATTCTGTGACCACTGGTGAGTAGTTTTTCCACCATGTCCCATCTGTTTGTATCAGCCAATTCCAGGCCCACATGCACCACATTGTTTTGATCTGTGGTGGTCCACCTTGTTCAAATTCCTTCATTTCAGAATTTTACCTCCATCTGCCATATGGCCTCAACTGTGGGGTATGCTGGCCACTCATACTCGTTCCAGTACTCTGGCTTTATGAGATTGAGATAGCAGAACCCCAGGACTGATGGTGCAAGTTGTTCTGGTATTGGCCCCATTTGAATGGTCCACCAGAAGCCTGGCAAGATATTCCTGTTCAGCACATGCATTAGTGCATTCCAATCAGCATGTTCCATTGTCATGCCTTCATGAGCATAGAGCTCCACTGTATGTTGTTCATATCAAACTTTCTCCACTGCCACCCCATATTTTCAGATGGCCATCTCCCTGTCCATAATCACCATGAGCCATTGGTTGTAGTCTGACTCCATCAAAGCTTTCCATGTGGGACTGGATGCATCCCCTTTGAACATCTCATTCAGTAAATTTGTCAGGGTCAAGTATTCCCTGGTTGCTCTTTCAAGGGCTCATTTGGCCTGTAATGCAGCTCAGTTTGCTGCCCTTTGTTCCAGTAAGGTGTTCCATGCCTCTTCTTGGATTTGTAGCTCCTCAGCTTCATGTTGCCAGATGATTATTTGTGCCTGTTTGCACCTCTCTCATTGTTGTTGCTTTAGATGACTCCACCAGACTCCAACTCCTCATCTCTTCCCCTCTGTGGGAAATTAAGCATGGGTGTCTGCCCACCGCACTCCAGATCTCTGGAGAATGTCCCATCAGTGTCATCCGGTAGCTCCATTATTGCGTTCCGGGTTCCTTTCCAGCTGCACCATCTGTGCTCCATGTTTTTGAGGTACTCTGGTCCAAAATGACCATCTTCCCAACCAAATAGTCTCTGTCTGTCCTTCCAATGGATCCCCTGACTTTGTTTGTGCCTTGGTGCGCTGGGGTTTTGTCTGGGGCTTTTTATTTTAGCTTGGACATATGCCTTCCCTCTGACATTCCAGATGCGTTTTGGTGCATTCAGATTCTCCTTGTGAAACTTCTTGACTTTCGCCTGTGTGTTGGCAACATTTTCGGCTGGCTCCCAGGTAGACTCCTCTACCAGATAGTTTTTCCATTTTATGAGGTATTCCAACCTCCCTCCTCCTTGTCCACTAACACAGCTGTCCATAACTTCTTCTACCTCATATTCATCCTCTTGGGATTCTTCCACCATTTGCACATCCTTGTGCACTGCTGCCTTTGCTCTCTGTTTGGGAAAAACTGGTTCCCTGTACAGTTTCAACAAGACTTCATTGAAAACATTGTACACCCTCCATGATGCTGGGATTTTTAATTTATAAGATGACTTGCCAACTTTGGCAAGAACTTCTAGTGGACCAACAAACTTGCCATCAAGCTTCTTTGTTGCTCTAATGACCAGCAAGTTCTCCATACTGAGGTCAACCTTGTCACCTGGTTTATACTCATGCACCTCTCGGCGATGCATATCATAGCACTCCTTCATGATCTGAGCGGCTTTCTCTAAGGCCTTCTTTGCCTTTGCATGTACATCTTCTAGCTCTTTAGCTAGCTGCTCCACTGCTACCACCTTTGGTGCATAAGTTGGGTCCAACCCCTTATTGGGGTGTCGTCCATAATTCATGAAGAATGGGGTGAATCCCATTGCTGAGTGAACTCAATCATTGTGGCAGAATTGCGCCACTGACAACCAATTGCTCCAGTTGTCCTGTCTGTTGTTCACAAATATTGTCAGGAATTCTTTAACTTCCTGGTTCACCCCGTTCCGTCTGTCCATCCATCTGGGGGTGATAGGCTGTCAATTGATTGGCCTTAATCCCCAACATTCCATAGAGGTTGTCCATAAATTTAGAGGCAAACTGAGGGCCTCTGTCACTAATCACTTTCCTTGGGAGGCCATGCTCCCAGAACACATTATCTCTGAATAACACCACTGTTCCTTGCAATGTAATGTCTGCTGTGGTGGGTAAGAAGTAAGACTTCTTGGTGAATCTGTCCACAATCACCAAGATCATGTCATTGCCTTTAGACTCTGGCAACAGTCCTATGAAGTCTACTGATATGACTTCCCATGGTTCTGAGGGGACCTCATTTGGTTGTAGTGGTGCCACGTGGGCTGTCCTGTCTGGTTTTGCTTTCTGACAGGTTTCACAACCCGGAATGTAGTGTTCAATGTCTTCTCACATGTTTGGCCACCAAAAGTTTCATGTCAAAGACTCCAATGTCTTTGCAACACCTGAGTGTCCCCATGAATGGTGGATCGCAATAATGTCCTCTTGTAGAGCCACCACTGCTGGTACATAGACTCTCCCTTTCCAGGTGATGAGTCCTTTCTCCAGTTTATAATCTCCTCCAGCCTTTTTGAGGCCCTTGACAACCTGTGTCTCCCACTGCCACTTGGGCACTTCTTTAATGTCCTTCATGATGTTGTCTATTGCACGATCATCATCAAATACTCGTATAAAGAGGTGTTCTTTCAACAGAACCACCCCTTCATTATTGTTTTCTCCGCAGGCATGTCCCACCCGCCTTGACAACAAGTCCGCCTTTGTGTTGGACTTCCCACTCCTGTGTTTGATCATAAAATTGTAATTTTGTAGGTCTGTGACCCATCACACCTGCCATCTGTTTAAGTTCTGTGCTTTCCTGAAGTATGTGAGGTTTTGATGATCCGTCAAAACCTCCACAGTCTGCTTGGCTCCCTTCAAGTAGTGAGACCATTCATAAAATGCATGCATAACTGTGAGCATCTCTTTGTCATAGATCTCGTAGTTCCTCTCAGCATTGTTAAGGGACTTGGAAATGAAGGCAACTGGCTTCCATTTGTTGCCCTCCACCTGTTGTGATAGGATTCCCCTGATGGCAAAGTCCAAGGCGTCTACCTCAATTCTGAATTGTCCATCTTCATTTGGGATCCACAACACCACCTCCTCTGCTATCTTCTTTTTTAATTTTTCAAAAGCTACATCCTGAAGTTCAGTCCACCTCCATTTGTCCTTCCCAGTTAGTCAGGTCAGGGGTTTTGCTGCTTTGGCAAAGTCTTTTACAAAGCATCTATAGAAATTCACAAAGCCCAGAAATTGCTGGACCTCCTTCTTGCACATAGGCTTTGGCCACTCAGTTACTGCCTTGACTTTGGCAGATTCCATTCAGACTGAGTTTTCACTGATGATGACCCCTAGGAAGTCCATCTCTTTTTTGTCAAAGAAACACTTCTCCAGTTTCAGTGACAGTTTGTGCTCCTCCAGTTTTGCTAAGATATGGTTGACCTGAACCATATGTTCCACCTGATTTTTGAGAATACAAGTATGTCATCCATGTAAATGATGACCCATCCCTCTGCTATCTTGACTCAGAAGATATCATTCATCATTGTCTGGAAGGTTGCCAGCAAATTAGTCAATTCGAAGAACATGACCAGAGGTTCAAAGAGTCCTCTATTGGTTTGGAATGCCACCTTCCATTCATCTCCCTCTTTGATATGCACATTGTTGTAGCCCCAACAAATGTCCATCTTCGAGAAGACCTTTGCCTGTGATAACTTGTTGACTAACTCCCCTATAAGCGGGAGTGGGTAGCGATTTTTTATTGTCATCTTGTTTAACTTCCAGTAATCCTGTACCAGTCTCAATTTTCTGTCCTTCTTCTTGACAAAGAAGAAGGGTGATGCCATTGGTGATTTACTTGGCTGGATCTGTCCAGAGTCCAAGTTTTCTTTCAAGAATTCATCCAGTTGCTGCTGTTCATCCCTATTCAGCAGATATATTTTGCAGTCAACTGGGTTAGACCCAGGGATCAACTCGATAGCGTGATCCCATTGCTGCTGTGGTGGTAACTCATCAAAGGTTTCTTTCTTGAAAACCTTTTGATGGCCCAAGTAATGTCTGGGGACTGCTTCCTCCAGAGCTCGCTTTTTGGCCTTCTCGGCCTCCTCCACTGCAATCTTTGTTGCCATTGAGGCATAAGCTTGAATGTGTAGTTCTGGTTCACCAATGTGAACTGCTAGCAATCGCTCTCCTTCTTCTAGGCACTGTGCCACATCCATCTCGTCTTCTGGTTCTTGAACTGACGAAGATTTCCAACAGGTTCCTGGGCATCAGTTGAACTCCAACGATTTCTTTTTCCAGTTTGTTGTTGGGTTATGGTGACTCAACCAATCAAACCCCAGAAACAGATCTGTTTTGCTTAGTTTTGTGATGGCACAGTCCATCACCTCTTCATGTCCTCCTATTCGCAATTAAAGTTGCACCATGAACTCTACACTTCTGGATGAGTTTTTTGATCTGTCTGCATTATATACTGGTACTGGCCACACTAGTCATTGCTTGGCCAATTGGTGCCTTTCTACAAATTCCTCATTGATGCACAATCCTGTACATCCTGAGTCCAACAACATTGTTATGTTGATCCTTTTCTACATATCCATAGTGGTAACTGTCCCCTTCAGGTCCAGTTCCTGTCTGCCATTTCCTTGCACCACCTTCTCTCTTAGGTGTACAAGATTCCACAAGGCTTCTGCCTCCATCATCACATTTAATTGGTCCACCAGTTGACCATTTGCTTCCTTCACTCGTTTTTTGTGTACCCACTGTTGCAGGCACTCCACTGCTATATTTTTGGGTTGTTCCCAAATCCTCCTTAACATCCACTGGGGTGTCCATGTCTTTAAATGTTCCCCTTGTTTTGCACTCACTCTTAGGTTCCTTAGATGATGTATATCTCCACTGCATTTGTAAAGTAATTCATGCATTTTTATTTTTGAGTCTACATATACATCGTCCTTGGAAACCTGAGTAGCAGCCAGCAGTGCTGAGCGCTCGCCTACTGGCTTTCTGCAAAACCCTGGAGCTCTCCTAACTCCCTATATTCTGCCGCCATCATTTCTCTGGCCATGATGGTGTGTACGGCTCATTTGCCTTTTTCACCCATCATGATTCTCTTTGGTTTGTTACACACCAATGCTATGTGGCCTTCTTCACCACAATTGTAACAGTGGACAACTTGTCCCTTTAATCTACACTCCTTTTCTGAGTGTCCTTTTGCTCCGCAACGTGAACAACTGATGGTTTTCTTTTTCCTATTGACATCCATAGTGTCGGGATCTTTCTTGACCCAAGAGGGTCCTGCAGGGGGCAGTGCCCGAAACTGATATTGAGGGCAACTAGTAGCGATAGGGGCTCGCTCTTTGTATTCTCTTTGTGATTTAGAGAATCCATATGTCTTGTTGGCCTTTCACCAAGCTCGTGCAAGCACCGTTACTCTTGTCTGGATCTGGTGCAAGGTAGCACCATCTGGCAATCCTCTGTATTGAATCAATTCTCTCCCCAGCACTGGGTTAAGATTGTTTTGGAACTGCGAAATCAGGGCTTGGTCATTCCAGTCCATTAACGATGTGAGAGAGTTGAATTTGATGATGTAGTCCTCCACTATCATCATTCCCTGCTGTAACTTTAAGAGCACCTCGATCGCTTTTTCCTTCATCTCAGTGGACATAAAGAACTTGTGCATCTGGTTTTTAAAATCTGTCCAGTCCATGAAAGGAAACTGGTTAACTAGAGGTTGCCTTCTCCAAGCCCAATCATCGTCGGTAGCTTCACCCACATTCAGCTGAGCCCAGTTCAATTCAGGACTCCAACCACTGGTATTGATTTTGTCTTGAAACTCCCGCTGCACTTCTCGAAACACCTTGAGTTTCACCCCACTCCAATCTGCCACTCTGTCTCCTTTTCCACCTTTAATTCTGTAAAGGCAGATTGAGATCTTCCACAAGGGTTCCTTTTCTCGTGCCAGCATGAAGTATGTTTCCATCTGGCATAGCCATCCATCCACCATTCATGGATCTCCTTGATAATAATCAGGCATCTCTGCCTTTGTGAGAGGACCAGGTTCTGTCCTGTTGGACCACTGGTATTCATTTATCATGGCAGCTATTGCCTGCCCTGCACTGGTGATTGCTCGCTGTCTTTCTTCAGTTTGCCAGGTTATTTCATCCTCTCTTGCAGCAACTGCTGCAGCTGGCTGGGTGGCAGACAATGGTTCCAACATTTGGGTGTTCGCCCAATGTTCTCTGTATCCCAGCAAGGCGTGGTAGGCATGGGTAATCATGTCAACTGTGAGTTGGAAGGTTCCTACACCAACTCAATGTGATCCATATCCCTGCCACATCATGGCCTTCATCCACAGCCACCTGCCTGGTTCTCCTGACACTTGGACACAATGCCACATGCGATTGCATCCCTTTGTCCATCTCCAGTATATGGGTCAGTGCTTGTCCATGAGTTCTGGATCCCATCTGTAAATTTCTCTGATGGTTGGATATGCCAGCCATTTGTAGGCATTCCAATATTGTCGTTTCACCAACCAGAGGTAGCAATATCCAGGGTGTTTCGGGTGCAGTTTATTCTGTGCCTGCTCCGAGAGTCCTGGTCTTTCATTCCATAAACACAGTTCGATTTCTACCAGAGCTGCTGCTGTGTCTGAGCACGCTGGTTGCTCTAGTACCTCCACATTGCTCTCCTCCCCTAGGCTTATGATTTCACCTACTTCGGGGTCATCCATTTGCTCTGCTCCGACTCGGAGCTCCTTATGACCACTGGTGAATAATATTTCCACCATGTCCCATCCACTTACATCGGCCATTTCTAGGCCTACATGCACCACGTCTTTTCGATCAGTAGCAGTCCACCTTGTATGAACTCCTTCATTTCAGAATTCTGCTTCCATATCCCAAATTGCTTTTATCATTGGGTAAGCCAGCCATTCATACTTGTTCCAGTACTCGGGCTTTATGAGGTTGAGGTAGCAGAACCCTGGTACCGATGGTGCAAGCTGTTCGGGTATGGGACCCATGCGAATGGTCTACCAGAATCCTGGCGAGATGTTTCCATTAAGCACGTGCATTAGCGCATTCCAGTCGGCATGTTCCATGGTCATGCCTTTGTGTTCATACAACTCCTTTGTATGACATTCATATTGTATTTTTTCTAGTGCCACTCCATGAGTTCAGGCAGCCTTCTCTCCATCAATGATGACCATGAGCCATTGATTATATTCCAATGCCATAAGCACCTTCCATATGGGACTGGATGCATCCCCTTTGAACGTGTCATTCAATAGATTTTTCAGGGTCAAGTATTCCCTGTGTGCTCTTTTGAGGGCTCGTTTTTCTGCCCATTGTTCTAGTAAGGCATCCTGTCAGGACTGCCCTAGACACAACCTAAGCGACTCAGAGTGGTGACTTGTTAAGTCAAAGAAAAGATGCTTGCTCAGTAGCTATGTCTAGTGACAATAGACTATCTAGAGACTTAAGAGTCTCCTACTGTAAACTACGGCCCTTATATACCGCTTCTCCTGGTCTGTGCGCAGACAGCGCGCAGCTAAAGTCCCTCACTGGGGATCAATGCGCAGCGACTCATTCTGCGCCCATCTAACCATTCATAGAGAGATCCTCCCACACCCAACTCCTGGGTTGTACGCATTCGGCCTTCCTATTGTTCAGGACTTCGGCCGATTCCCATGCACGCCATACCGTTGACTCGGTACTCCTCGGCGTTCCCATGTCGCCCCTCAGGCGCCGTGCCGCTCATGATTCCTTTCATGGCGTAGGCCCATCATCGGGCCGCATCTCCTGTCGGCACTCGGTCTATCTCTATAGCCGATGCTGACCTAACCTCCTTCCTTATAGGGCCCGCAGTTCACGTAGGCCATCCTCCTCAAGTCCCGTTGCGTAGTCTTGTACATAGACGTTTGAGCTTGATAAAATAGATAAAAAGAAAAGAAAAAGATCTTCCGACTCCTCGTGACCATTCCTTCATAAGTGTCATTGATGTCGTTACTGTAAAGTTTGAAATGAGAGGTATGCTCATAACATCACCCCCCCCTTAAGGCCTCGCGTCCCGAGAGGCTGACGTGGCGGAGTCCACATATCTTGGGTCCTCCTTCATTCTGGCGTAAAACGCGGCCAAGCGCGCTTGCTGATCATCGGGTGACAGCCCGGTCTGTTCTGAGTCGACGTCCTCAGCGTCTTCAATGGTGGTCCTATAGTTGACCAGTTGTTTTTCTTGGCGTCTTGCGCCTTTAATCCTCCGCTGTCGGTCTTCTTCCGACTCGCTGCTTTCTTTAGCAGCCGCGACCGCCTCCTTTTTTAAGATTTTCTTGGCAAGCACTGCCATGTCCTTTTCTTGAGCTCTTTTCTCCTCCGCTAGCTCTTCTGCTTCCGTCATCTGAGGGAAATTAAGCACGGGTTTAGACCGCCCGCCGCGCTCCAGGTCTCTGGAGAACGTCCCATCGGTGTCATCTGGCAGCTCCATGATTGCTGCCCTGTCGCCCTTCCAGTTGCGCCATCTGCGCTCCATGTTTTCTAGGTACCTGGGTCCAAAACGACCATCTTCCCATCCAAACAACTTTTGTCGATCCTTCCAATGTGTTCCTCGACTCTTTTTGTGCCTTGCTGCACTAGAGGGTTGTTGAGGTGTTGATTCGGTGTATTGGATGTATAAGATCCCATCTCGAATATTTCTAACGAGTTTGGGAGCGTCCGGATTCGCTTTATGGAATCTTTTTACTATGGCGGGTGCGTTAACGACATTCTTGACTGGTTCCCAGGTGGCCTCCTCCACCGGATAGTTTTTCCATTTAACAAGGTACTCCAGCCTTGCTCCTCCTCTGCCGCTTACTCGGCTCTCTAAGATTTCTTCCACTTCATATTCCCCTTCCTGGGATTCTTCCACCATCTGCGCGTCCTTGCGCGCCGCTGCTTTTGCCTGTTGCTTTGGGAAGACCGGTTCCCTATACGGCTTCAAGAAGACTTCGTTGAATACGTTATAGACCTTCCATGAGGCCGGTATTTTTAGTTTATACGACGACTCGCCCACTTTGGCGAGTACTTCTAGAGGGCCGACGAATTTCCCATCTAATTTCTTCGTTGCGCGAATTACTGGTAGATTTTCCGTACTGAGATACACTTTGTCGCCTGGTTTGTATTCATGTGCTTCTCGGCGATGTGAGTCGTATCGTTCCTTCATGACCTGAGCCGCTTTTTCTAGTGCCATTTTTGCCTTGGCATGAACTTCTTCGAGTTCCCTTGCTAGTTGTTCGACTGCGACTGCTTTTGGAGCATACGTTGGATCTAGACCTTTATTCGGATGTCTTCCATAGTTCATATAGAAGGGGGTAAAGCCTGTTGCGGAATGGACTCTGTCATTATGACAGAATTGCGCTACCGATAGCCAATCTGACCAATTGTCTTGTCGGTTGTTCACAAAGATCGTTAGGAATTCCTTTAATTCCTGGTTTACTCGTTCCGTCTGTCCGTCAGTCTGCGGGTGGTAAGCTGTAGATTTGTTGGCTTTGATTCCCAACATTCCGTATAAGTCCGTCATGAATTTTGAGGCGAATTGAGGGCCTCGGTCGCTAATAACTTTTCTGGGGAGTCCGTGCTCCCTGAATACGTTGTCTCGGAACAGCACTGCCGTTCCTTGTGAAGTGATGTCCGATGTGGTGGGTAAGAAGTAGGTTTTCTTTGTAAACCTATCTACAATGACCAAAACCATATTGTTTCCTTTCGACTCGGGGAGTGGTCCGACGAAATCTACCGAAATGATCTCCCATGGTTCTGTAGGAACTTCATTAGGTCGTAGAGGCGCAGCTCTGGCAGTCCTGTCTGGTTTCGCTTTCTGGCATGTTTCACATCCGGGAATGTAGCGCTCGATATCTTTGCGC
Organism: Amanita molliuscula; assembly: GCA_023014405.1. Classification (NCBI taxonomy): domain Eukaryota; kingdom Fungi; phylum Basidiomycota; class Agaricomycetes; order Agaricales; family Amanitaceae; genus Amanita; species Amanita molliuscula. The sequence goes on from JAEBUP010000078.1 coordinate 146,392, forward strand.
ATATTAGGCCACCAGAAGTTTCTGGTGAGTAATTCCAATGTTTTAGCCACTCCCGAATGTCCCCATGAGTGATGAATGGCTATGATATCTTCCCGTAGTGCCGGTACTGCCGGCACGTAAACACGTCCTTGCCAAGTTATCAACCCTTTGTCGTTTTTATACTCTCCTCCAGCGGTTTCTAATCCTTTTATCACTTGGGTTTCCCATTGCCAACGAGGGACTTCTCTAATATCTTTGATGATATCATCTATCGCTCAATCATCATCGAGGACTCTAATGAAGAGATGTTCTTTAAGGAGGATGACGCCTTCATTGTCTTTTTCTCCTTTATCATGTCCTGCTCGTCGAGACAACAAATCTGCTTTGGTGTTCGACTTTCCACTTCGGTGTTTTATTATGAAATTATAGTCTTGCAGGTCCGTAACCCATCTTGCCTGTCGTCTGTTTAGATTCTGCGCTTTTCTGAAATATGTTAAGTTTTGGTGATCCGTCAAAACTGTAATGGTTTGCGTTGCTCCTTTGAGGTAATGCGCCCATTCGTAAAAGGCGTGCATTACTGCAAGCATCTCTTTGTCGTATATTTCATAATTGCGCTCTGCGTCATTGAGCGATTTTGAAATAAAGGCTACTGGTTTCCATAACCCGTCTTCCCTCTGCTGAGATAAGATCCCTCCTATGGCGAAGTCGGAAGCGTCTACTTCCACTTGGAACTGTCCTTCTTCGCTGGGTATTCGAAGGACCACTTCTTCTGCTATCGTTGTTTTAAGCTTGTCAAAAGCTTCATCCTGCAGCTGTGTCCACAGCCACTCCTCTTTTCCTGTGAGCCGTGTTAGCGGCTTGGCCAGTTTGGCGAAATCTCGCACAAATCTTCGGTAGAAGTTGACAAAGCCTAAGAATTGCTGGACTTCTTTTTACACGTGGGTTTTGGCCATTCTGATACTGCTTTAACCTTGGCAGGATCCATTCGAACAGTATCTTTCCCAATGATAACTCCGAGGAAATCGATTTCACTTTTGTCAAAGAAGCATTTCTCCGGTTTGAGTGAGAGTTTATGCTTCTCTAACTTTTCTAGTATCCGATTTACATGCCGAGTATGTTCTTCTTGGTTCTTTGAGAACACCAAGATATCGTCCATGTAGATAACTACCCAGCCTTCAGCTACTTCAACTCGGAAGATGTCGTTCATCATGGTTTGAAAAGTTGCGGGTGAGTTGGTTAGCCCAAAGAACATGACAAGAGGTTCGAAGAGTCCCCGGTTTGTTCGGAAAGCAGCTTTCCACTCGTCACCCTCCTTTATTCTTACGTTGTTGTAACCCCAACGTATATCCATTTTAGAGAAGACTTTGGCTTGAGACAACTGATCCACTAGTTCCCCAATCAAGGGTAAAGGATATCGGTTCTTGACCGTCATGTCATTTAACTTCCTGTAATCCTGTACAGGTCGGAGTTTTCCATCTTTTTTCTTGACAAAGAAGAAGGGTGATGCCATGGGCGATTTGCTGGCCTGGATTCGCCCGGAATCCAGGTTTTCTTTCAGGAATTCATCGAGTTGTTGTTGTTCATCTCGATTAAGAGGGTAGATTTTGCAATCTACCGGAGTAGAGCCAGGGATTAGTTCTATGGCATGATCCCAGCGTCGTCTTGGTGGGAGTTCATCAAAGGTTTCTTTTTCAAAAACTTTCCTGTGCTTTAGATAGTGGTGGGGAACTGCCTCCTCAAGGGTACGCTTCTTCTCTGTTTTTGCCTGCTCCGCAGCTATCTTTGTGGCGGTCGAGGCAAAAGCTCGTACCCGTAGTTCGGGTTCTTCAATTTGTACGGCTAGGAGTCGTTCCCCTTCCTGCAAATGGTAGGATACATCGATCTCGTCCTCCGGTTCCTGTACCGAGGATGGTTTCCAACAAGTACCCGGGACACCGATTAAACTCTAAGGACTTCTTTTTCCAGTTAATGGTTGGGTTGTGATGTTCCAACCAGTCGTGTCCTAAGAATAGGTCCGTTTTACTGAGCCTAGCCACTGCGCAATCCATGATCTCTTCGTGAGATCCTATGCGTAATTTGAACTGAACGAAATATTCGACGCTTCCTGATCCGTTCCGTGTTCTGTCTGCATTATACACCGGAATCGGACGTAGCAACTTCTTTTTGTTCATTCGAAGTTTCTCTACGAATTCTTCACTTATACATGAAGCGGTACACCCAGAGTCCAGGAGCATAGTCACGTTGGTGGATTGAAGTGTATCCATAGTCGTAAGCGTTCCTTTCAGATCTAACTCCTGTTTCCCTATTCCTTGTACCACTTTTTCTCTTAAGTGAACCAGGTTCCAAAGGGCATCGGTTTCCGATAGTGAATTTAATTGCTGGACTAATTCCTTGTTTACTTCTTTTATTCTTTTGGGTTCCACCCATTGCCTTAAGCATTCAATTGCCGTTTGCTCTGGTTGTTGCCAGATGCGTCTTAGTACCCAAGGGGTAGTCCAGACTTTTATTCTTGGTTTTACGCTCGTTTCTAGATTTCTTATATGGTGTACGTTCCCACTGCATTCATAGAGTAAGTCTTTCACATCTATTGCAGAATCTATTGGTACTAATACACCGTTACAAGAATCTGAACTAGAAGCCAGTTGAACAGAGCGTTCGTTCACTGGCTGTCTCCAAAATCCGAGACCTCCTCGATTTTGGCGCATCCTTCCAGGGTCGTTTCCCCGTTATCTATCATTCGTACCACCCTCTTTCCTTTATCTTTGGCAGCTTCTTTCTTCCAACACCTTTCCACGGTGTGTCCCTTCCTTCCACAGTTACTGCATTCCGGTATGGGTTTCCTGCCTCGTGGTAGTGGACATCGACGACTGTAATGTCCTTCTTTTTCGCAGTTGTAACACCATGGCTTGACATTTCGTTTCTTATCTACGTCCATGGCGTTTGGGTCCCGACTTGTTGACGCGAATGGGGCTGGCGCCTTATATTGATATTGTGGGCGGGGGTTGCTGCTGGGGTTCTGCTCCCTATATTCTTGCCGATTTTTTGGGAAGCCGTATGCTTCATTGGCTCTTCTGTAAGCCCTGGCAAGTGCAGTTACTCTTGTTTGTATCTGGACAAGAGTAGCGTTGTCCGCAAGTCCTCCATATCGAATCAGGTCCCTTCCTAATACTGGATTAAGGTTACTCTGGAATTGAGAGATTAATGCTTGATCGTTCCAGTCGGTGAGCGAGGTGAGGGAGTTGAATTTCACGATGTAATCTTCGACTAGCATCGTTTCTTGTCGCAATTTCAGTAAGGCTTCTATTGCCTTTTCTTTTGTTTCTGTCGACATGAAGAATTCGTGCATTTGGTTTTTAAAATCAGTCCAATCCGTGAACGGGAATTGATTGACTAATGGTCTTCGTGCCCATGCTCGATTATCCTCAGTTGATTCTCCCTCATTCAACTGCTGCCAGCTAAGTTGTGAGTCCCATCCGCTGTTGTCTATCTTATCCTGGAATTCCTGCAATGCCTCTTGGAGTGCCTTGAGTTTGACACCGCTCCAATCTGCTGCTCTGTCTCCTTTTCCTCCTTTCATTCGATATAGACAGATAGAAATCATTCGCTTGGGATCTATTTCTCTTGATAGCATGAAGTAGGTTCCCATTTGTCGTAGCCAGGCGTCGACCGTTCGTGGATCCCCCTGATAATAGTCGGGCATTTCTGCCTTAGTGAGGGGTCCCGGCTCTGGTCGAGAACTTCGTTGGTACTCATTTATGATGGCCACTAGTGCTTGGCCAGCACTGGTGATAGCTCATTGTCTCTCTTCCTCTTGACGATGAATTTCATTCTCTCTTGCTGCTACTGCTGCAGCAGGTTGAGTGTCTGGTAGAGATTCCAGCGTTTCTGTGTCCATCCAATAGTTTCTCCACCCGAGTACGGCATGGTAGGCTTGTGTAACCATTTCTACCATTAGCCTGAATGGTCCTGCCCCTAATTTGTAATGTCCCATGCCTTCTCGATTTAGGCATTCGACGTGGAACCATCCTCTTGTGTTACTGTTATATTTTTCAATATGTAACACGGTGGACTGAGAGTAAGATTTCCGAATGATGGTGGTGACATTTTCTTCTCGAAGGTTTTTGTCCCAGTTGCAGATCTCTTGCAACTGCGGATAGGCTGGCCACATGAATTCATCCCAGTAGTCCTTTTTGATTAATACCAGGTAACAGTATCCTGGTATGTCTGGGTTGAATCCGCTGTTGGCCCAAGACATCGTTGGGTATGGGTACGGAAGCCATGACTCTTTTTCAACGTTCCTCCTCCACTGGTTGATCTGCCGTTTTTTATGGGCATTGTTTGCCCCTTGAGGGTACTCCTCGGTTGATAGCCAGTCTGCCGCTGTAGGAACTCCGCCATTCCAATGGGCTGCGTCTCCTCCAGCATTGATAACTTTGGCTGTACTTTCTTCCCCAGCTAGTGCTGCCGCTGCGTATGATCGCGCTGGTTGCACTACTGGTTTCTGTTCTATAATTGCCGGGTATGACCGTCCGGCTGCCTGTTTTACTGCTTCCTGAACAGTAACTGTCGATCGTAAGTCTACCCGTTTGATAGACGTGGTGGCGAGAGGTCGATTCTTTAATCGACGCTTAGACTTTGATTGTCCTCCAAACCGTACCGTCCAGGTATAGTGGGAAACTTTATGAAGGTCTACAAGTTTGTCCCATGTATATTCGATGTCGTCTCGCCGTATGGTGGATTCCTCTACAATGTGACATCGTCCTGGTCGAATACTGTCCTGGATTGCGAAGACTACGGTGTCGTCCCTTAGCTCTGGCTCCCAGTTTATTATATCATAGAGAGTGGGCCAGGCGGGCCAGTTAAATTTGTCGTAGTATTCCGCCTTGAATAGGTACATGTAACAATACCCATTCTGTCTCCACTGATCAGGAGCAATTGGACTTTTTGCTGTAGGTCCAGGCAGATACGCCTTGACGCGGGCTCGCCATCCCAGTAACCTGGCTTTGTGGTCATTCCAGGTATCCTCTCCGATTTCAGATAAGAAATGGTCTAGTCCGATTGGGAGTTTCAACAAAGGTTCTGTAAGTAGGCGTTCTGGCGTGGTAGGAAGAATGCGTCCTGGTGGTTTTGTAATGAGGAGGGGATCGTATCTGATTCCCCTGCGACGTTCTTCCTCCTCTTGTTCGCATTTCCATTTGGCGTAACGGGTGGCTCTTATGTTTCCATTGATCGCATGCATCCATGCGTTCCAGTCCTCGTGGCTCATGGTCATTCCCTCATGTTCATATAGTTCTTGAACATGGTGGGCACACTGTAGTCATTCGAGGGCTATTTTATATTTTCGGATTGCTTTGTCCCCGTTGTTGATTAACATCAACCATTGATTATATTTTGAGGACATAAGGGCAAGCCAGATAGGATTGGAGGTGTCGCCTCTGTATTGGTCCTCCAATAATTGTATGAGAGTCTGATACTCTCTCTCAGCTTTGCGCATAGCACGCTCGGCACGTAGTACTGCCTTTGTAGCTGCGCGTTCCATCAAAAGGGCCTCCCATGCCTCTTTTTGCTCGAGCTCTTGTTGAAGCTCTCTTTCTCGTAATAGTTTCTGCGCCTCAGCGCATTCCCTCTTCCGCTCTACTTTGCGGTGTTGCCAGTATAGCCTGACGTGGTTATCGTATCGGCGTACAATGGTGTCGCCAATGAATGTTGGTGTCCTAACAAGGACGGGTTCGATGGAGTCGACCCAGTCCGCCTCGAAGATCTGACCGATCTCCAAGAGTGTCGCCTGGGCGTGGGGGAGGATATGTTGGAAATAACAATTCATTTTTTTTTGTGACGAGGGAAAGTAGGTTGTTCCTGTAAATAAATCTTCAATCAAGATCAGGCCCTCCACTGACTCTTGATCCGTTCGTTCGGCAGTCGAAAATCCGTGCCTGCCGATGATGTCCTTTGGGAAACAAAGGAGTTATTGTCTGCTGTGTCGTGGGTCCGCAGGCTACTTAGTTATGTGCACCCGGCAATTCGCCTCAATGTCCTTGTGCTCAGTTATCAGCCCGAAATCAGGTAGGGCTGCTGATACAGAGGGTATGAGAGGACTTTGTGTCAGCCTTGATATGCACGATAACCAGTTTGTTTTCGCTCGTTCCTGAGCTTTTCCGCAATCACAGTATACGTTACCCCGAGCGTGTCTGTGGTCTCCTGCCTACACTGCTCTCGGGCGATCTCGTATTCTTGTCTGTGACTGTTGGGTAGACAGGCCCAACGGGCGAATTGAAGATCTCTCGTTCGAGACCTGGTGACAGTAAAAGTGTCGTTGTCGATGTCGCCAACGGTCCCGGGATAATCGGGTTACAACCGTTCAAGTGAAACTAGGCCGTTGAATGTCCTCTGCAGCTACGAGCGGCGTGCTCGGTGCTGGACAGCTAGCAACGGGGTAGAGAAGAAAGTCTCTAGATTATGTCAGGACTGCCCTAGACACAACCTAAGCGACTCAGAGTGGTGACTTGTTAAGTCAAAGAAAAGATGCTTGCTCAGTAGCTATGTCTAGTGACAATAGACTATCTAGAGACTTAAGAGTCTCCTACTGTAAACTACGGCCCTTATATACCGCTTCTCCTGGTCTGTGCGCAGACAGCGCGCAGCTAAAGTCCCTCACTGGGGATCAATGCGCAGCGACTCATTCTGCGCCCATCTAACCATTCATGGAGAGATCCTCCCACACCCAACTCCTGGGTTGTACGCATTCGGCCTTCCTATTGTTCAGGACTTCGGCCGATTCCCATGCACGCCATACCGTTGACTCGGTACTCCTCGGCGTTCCCATGTCGCCCCTCAGGCGCCGTGCCGCTCATGATTCCTTTCATGGCGTAGGCCCATCATCGGGCCGCATCTCCTGTCGGCACTCGGTCTATCTCTATAGCCGATGCTGACCTAACCTCCTTCCTTATAGGGCCCGCAGTTCACGTAGGCCATCCTCCTCAAGTCCCGTTGCGTAGTCTTGTACATAGACGTTTGAGCTTGATAAAATAGATAAAAAGAAAAGAAAAAGATCTTCCGACTCCTCGTGACCATTCCTTCATAAGTGTCATTGATGTCGTTACTGTAAAGTTTGAAATGAGAGGTATGCTCATAACACATCCCATGCCTCTGTTTGGATTTGTGTCTCCTCGGCTTCTCATTGCCGGATAATCTCTTGTGCATGTGTGTGCTGATATGCATGCTGCGCACCTAGGGTGGATTTGAAGTCAGACTGGTCCTATCAAAGCAAGTTTATAACATTCAAAGCATTCGACATCTTGAAGGACCTTCGGATTGGATGGCAGTACTGGCAGTTCACAGATTGACAAGCTCATCGAAGATCATTCAGGCTTGAAGGAGGATCAGTGATAGGCAAGCACAGTTGAAGTTCGAAACTCAATCAGCTTCGAATCGGCATCTCAGCATCAATTGATGGTTGATCAAACATATTGGTCTCAGCTATTTTGGCATTGCTGTGGTGCCGCTATGCCCACACAAGTGATCCGCTTTTGAATTGCAGCCCTGGCACATCAGGAAAAGACAAATTCGGTGCCTGAAAGAGTTGTGGGCCTTCGTCTCACTTTTGGAGTCCATTCCTGCCTTCGCCCACCTTTGATCTTGCACGCCTTTTTATCCTTAGGCCTTATCCTCACCATGCTGTCAATTATTGGACACACTACTAGCCATTCGAGACCAGTTGAACCGATCACACTCTTCCAAAGGTCAATAGACTCATTATTTGCCATCATCGCCATCAAGGATCTCCAGTAGACCTTCCATACTTGACATAGACCCCAATCCATCTAAGCAGGATGCCCCTTAGAGCCCAGTTCCAGCCTCTTTGATTGCTCTCAATGTGTCAAGTTCCTTGCCAGACTTTTTGGACTTTGTCTATGGTGTGCCTACTTTCCAGAGGTGTTTCAGAGTCGCATGGATATGTTCGGACATTGTGGAGATGTCGGGTGATAGCCATTTTGGTCAGTTTCAATCCTTGTTTTGATTTCATCATTCTGTTCCTTGTTCCTTGCACAGTTCTTTGTTGCCTTCAACAGTGTGGTATCCCAGAGGTATCTGACATACCCTTGCTTGATGCTCCGGTTTTGGACTATTTTTGTCTTTCATCTTTCTATATATATATCCTCCTGTCTTCGAAATAGAACAGAGAAGAATCGCCCTTTGTTCCCCTCTCCCTTGGTGTCTCAGAGCTTGTCTGGGTAGTGTCTTGTGTTCTCACCTTGTCCTTGACTTGTCTCGCCTAGCCCTTGTCTTGATTAGCCTTGCCTCGCCTCGACTTGCCTTGTCTAGCTTCGTCTCATTTAGTCCCCCTCGTCTGCCACATTCGCCCTCCTTGCCACGCTTGCCGCTTTGTTCCCCTATTTGAATTCGCCTAGTCTTTGACTTGTCACCTTGACTATTGCCCTCGCCCTCTTCGATTTGACTCGCCTAGCCCTCGTCTTGACCTCATCCTGCCATTATTCAGCCCCTACTTGCATTACTCGTCCTCGCCTTTGTCTTTTAGTCCAGTATAAGTCTGGTTCCCTGAAATGGCCTCGCGTTTTGCAGTTTCGAGTCAGTTGTAACCTCAGCCACCCTTGAGCCCGCTTCAGACAGCTTTGGTTGTTTTCCCTGAAGGAGTGCCCGTGCACCTCAGTTGAAGAGGTTAGGTGTGTTGAGCTTGACACTGTGCATCAGTGCCCCCCCCCCCCCCCCCATTGTTGTTCTTTCAAGAATGCCCACCACAATCGTACATGGTTATCATATTGGCAGTATATAGTGTTGCTGGTAATCTCTGTTGGTCCAGTTGGGACCCTATCGCAATCAGTAACCCAGTCTGCTTCGAAGATGCATCCAATCTCCAAAAGTGTTGCCTGGGCATGAGGTAATATGTAATTGAATGAGCACTGCATGGCTCTTCTCGTAGGTGTATTCCTAAAAATAATATCTTCAACCGACTTCAGGCCCTCCACTGACAATCAGTCCATTCTTCTGGCAGTTTGGTTTGTATCTGTGCCAATTGATGATGCCTCTTGGGAAACAAGAGGGTTACTGTCTGCTGTGTTGTGGGTCTGCAAGCTATCAAAATGCATGTGCCTGGCAGTTTGCCTCAATGTCCTTGTGCCAAGTTATCAGTGACAAAATCAGGTAGTCACTGCTTGTACAGAGGATATGAGAGGACTTTGTATCAGCCTTGATACACAGCACAAATCAAATGTCTTCGCTCATTCCTGAGCTCTTCTGCAAATATGGTGTACTGTACCCAGGGCACATCTGTGGACTCCTGCCTATGCTCTCCTGGCAATACCAGTACTCTTGTCCATAAATGTGTGTAGACTACCCAAGTAGGGTTTGTCATCAGGCCCAATGGGGCATATTGAGGATCTCTTGTTCAAGACCCATTGACAGTATATGCTGTCAAAGTCGATGTTGCCTGGAGAGGTCATGGGCTGCATGGTTACTACCTCTCAGAAAGAAACTAGGCCATTGCCACTGTGAGCAACGACAAGTAAAACAACTTGGTGCTTGTTAGACCAACAGGGTAGAATGGTAAGTCTCTAGATTATGTTAGGAGGTCCCTAAACACAACCCTCAACTCCCACAGTGATGGCTGGTTAGGCCAAAGATGATTCTGATTGCTCCTCTAGTAATGTCTAGGTGACAAAAACTATCTAGAGACTTAAGGGCTACCTACACTAAACTACAGCCCTTATATACCTCTAGCCATAGTCTGTGTGCAGTCAGCGCACAGCTAAAGTCCCTCAAGCCAGGATCAATGCACAGCAGCCAAGTCTGCACCCATCATACCATTCTAGGAGTATTCCTCCCACACCAATACTCTGTCCTTCCATATGCGGCCACGCTATTGTCTTGTGTTCTTGGCCAACTCCCACATATGCCAGTACCGGTCCATTGGTACCTTCAGGCATTCCCATGTTGCCCCTCAGGCACATCTAGACCTGCGTTCCAGTTGCAGTCTAGGCCCATCATCGGGCTGTCATCCTAGTCGGCACTCGGTATATCCCATAACCAATGCTGACCTAACCACCTTCCATATATGGGCTGCAGTGTTCGCATAGGCATCCTATAGTGAAGTCTCATCATCCAGCCCTCGTATCTATACATTTGAGTCCAAAGAAATAGATAAAAAGAAAAGAAAAATATCTCCCAACTCTCTGAGTCCATATCTTCATAATCATCATCGATGTCATTACTGTAAAATGAAGGTAGGATGAGTTATGCTCATAACAGGCACCATCTGTGCTCCATATTTTCTAGATACTCTCATCCAAATTGACCATCATTCCATCTGAATAATTTCTTTGGGCCTTGTGCCTTCTGATTTTGTCAAGGAGCAATATCTGCTCCATAGAGATTTTGTAAATGCCTTGATGCACTTGGGTCCCCTCTGTGAAATTTCTTTACCTTCGCCTGAGCATTGGTGAGGTTCTTGGCCAGTTCCCATGTGGATTCCTCCACCAGATAGTTTTTCCATTTGACAAGGTATTCCAACCTCCCACCTCCATGTCCACTGATGTGACTGTCCATGATTTCTTCTACTTCATATTCATCCTCCTGGGACTCCTCTACCATTTGTGCATCCTTGCACGCTGCTGCCTTTGCTTTTTGTTTAGGAAACACCAGTTCCCTGTATGGCTTCAGGAGGACTTCATTAAAGACATTGTACACCTTCCAGGATGCTGGGATTTTCAACTTGTACATGGATTCACCAACTTTGGCAATAACCTCCAGGGGGCCAACAAATTTTCCATTGAGCTTTTTGGTTGCTCAAATTACTGGCAAGTTTTCAGTACTCAGGTACACTTTATCACCTGGCTTGTATTCAACTGCCTGTCCATGATGTGTGTCATAGCACTCTTTCATAACTTGAGCTGCCTTGTCTAGTGCCTTCTTTGCTTTGGCATGTACCTCTTCCAGTTCCCTGGCCAGTTGTTCAACTGCCACCACTTTTGGTGCATAAGTAGGATCCAGACCCTTGTTAGGGTGTCACCCATAGTTCATGAAGAAAGGTGTGAAACCTGTTGCAGAATGTACCCTGTCATTGTGGCAGAATTGCACCACTGACAACCAGTTGCTCCAGTTATCTTGCCGATTATTGACAAAGATTGTTAGGAACTCCTTCAACTCTTGGTTGACCCACTCTGTCTGCCTGTCTGTCTGAGGGTGGTAGGCTGTTGATCGGTTGGCCTTGATCCCTAGCATTCTGTACAAATTGTCCATGAATTTCAAGGTGAACTGAGGTCCTTGGTCACTAATAACTTTTCTGGGGGGTCCATGCTCCCTGAACACATTGTCCCTGAACAAGACTGCTGTTCCTTGGGAAGTAATTTCTGACATAGTAGGTAGAAAGTATGACTTTTTCATGAACTGATCCACTATTACCAAAATCATATCATTTCCTTTTGATTCTGGCAATGGTCCTATCAAGATTATCTCCCATGGCTCAGAGGGGACTTCATTAGGCCATAAGGGAGCCGCTCGCACCTGTCTGTCGGGTTTTGCCTTCTGGCAGACTTCACATCCTGGAATATACTTTTCAATGTCCTTGTGCATGTTTGGCCACCAAAAGTTCCTTGTTAGAGACTCTAGGGTCTTCACAACCCCAGAGTGTCCCCAAGAGTGATGAATAGCAATGATATCTTCCCACAATGCTATTACAGCTGGCACATAAACCTGCCCTTTCCAAGTAACAAGTCCTTTTTCCAGTTTGTAGTCTCCTACAGCAGTTTCTAGTCCTTTTACAACCTGTGCTTCCCATTGTCATTTTGGTACACCTTGGACATCCTTTATAATGTCATCTAATGCCCGGTCATCATCAAATACCCATATTTTGAATAAATGATCTTTTAATAAGATTACCCCTTTGTTGTCATTTTCTCCCTTGGGGTGTCCTGCTCACCATGATAATAGGTCTGCCTTAGTATTGGATTTCCCACTTCGATGCTTTATTACAAAGTTGTACTCTTGTAAATCCATTACCCATCTTGCCTGTTGTCTGTTTAAGTTTTGTGCTTTTTGGAAATATGTCAGGTTTTGGTGATCTGTTAACACCTCCACCACTTGTTTTGCTCCTTTCAAGTAATGAGCCCACTCATAGAGGGCATGCATTACTGCCAGCATTTCCTTGTCATATATCTCATAGTTCCATTCTGCATCGTTCAACAATTTCAAGATAAAGGCCACTGGCCCCCATAATCCATCTTCCCTCTGTTGTGACAAGACTCCCCCAATGGCAAAGTCTGAAGCATCCACTTCTACTCTGAATTGTCCATCCTCGTTTGGAATACACAACACTACTTCTCCAGCAATAGTTTTCTTGAGCTTATCAAAAGCTTCATCTTGTAATTGAGTCCATTGCCATCCCTCTTTTCTGGTAAGTCATGTCAGTGGCTTTGCTGCTTTAGCAAAATCTTTAACAAATCTTCTATAGAAGTTAATGAAGCCCAAGAACTGTTGGACCTCTTTTTTACACATTGGCTTCAGCCACTCCAACACCACCTTGACCTTGGCAGGGTCCATCCTAACAGTGTCCTTGCCAATTATTACTCCTAAGAAATTGATTTCATTTTTATTGAAGAAACATTTTTCCAGCTTCAAGGACAGCTTGTGTTCATCCAGCTTCACTAGTATCCAATTAACCTGGACCATGTGCTCTGCCTGGTTCTCCGAAAAGACTAGTATATCATCCATATAAATCATGACCCATCCTTCCACTATCTCAACTTGGAAGATATCATTCATCATGGTTTGAAAGGTGGCTGGTGAGTTTGTCAGACCAAAGAACATTACAAGTGGCTCAAAGAGTCCCCTATTAGTTCAGAAGGCCACCTTCCATTCGTCTCCTTCTTTGATTCATATGTTGTTGTATCCCCAATGTATATCCATTTTTGAGAAGACCTTTGCCTGTGATAATTTGTCTACTAGTTCCCGTATGAGTGGGAGTGGATATTGGTTTTTCACCATCATTTCATTTAGTTTCCAGTAATCCCACACCAGTCTTAGTTTTCCATCCTTTTTCTTGATGAAGAAGAAGGGTGATGCCATTGGTGATTTACTTGGTTGGATCCATCTTGAATCCAAGTTTTCTTTTAAGAATTCATCCAGTTGCTGTTGCTCCTCTTGATCAAGAGGATCAATGTTACAGTCAACTGGGTCAGACCCAGGAATCAATTCTATGGTGTGATCCCATTGCTGCTGTGGTGGTAACTCATCAAAGGTTTCCTTTTTGAATACCTTCTGATGTCCCAAATAGTGTCAAGGAACTGCCTCCTCTAAAGTCCGCCTTTTGTCTTTTCCTGCCTGCTCTGCTGCTATCTTGGTAGCCATAGATGCATATGCTCTTACACACAATTTGGGCTCCCCAATGTGTACAGCCAGCAATCATTCCCCATCTTTCAGTTTATAGGCCACATCTATCTCGTCTTCAGGTTCTTGTACTGATGAGGACTTCCAGCAAGTTCCTGGACATCGGTTGAATTCTAATGATTTCTTTTTCCAGTTGATAGTGGGATTGTGGTGGTCTAGCCAGTCAAAACCTAGGAACAAGTCCATCTTGCTTAATTTGGTGACTGCACACTCTATGATCTCTTCATGGTTCCCAATTTTCAGTTTTAACTGAACCATGAATTCAACACTCCCCAATGAGTTTCTGGATCTGTTGGCATTATAAACAGGGGCTGGTTGTAACAGCCTTCATTTGTTTAGCTGATGTTTCTCTATGAAGGTCTCACTAATGCACGATCCCATACACCCAGAGTCTAGCAGCATTGTCACATTAATGGTTTTGTATGTATCCATTGTTGTGACTGTTCCTTTAAGATCCAGCTCTTGTTGACCATCTCCCTGTACTACTTTTTCCCTTAAGTGTACAAGGTTCCATAGAGCCTTGGTCTCTGTCATTGCATTTAACTGCTGTACCAGTTTGGCATCCACTTCCTTTATCCATTTAATGCTTACCCATTGCTGTAAACATTCTACCACTACATCCTCTCTTTGTTCCCAGATACACCTTAGTACCCATTGAGGCGTCCATGTCTTTAGCCATTCCTTCAGCTTTATGCTCACTTTTCAGTTTCATATGTGATGTACGCTCCCACTGCATTCATAAAGTAGATCCTGCATATTTATTTGGGAGTCCTTTTTTACTGGTACATCCTTTTTCAAAACCTGATTAGAAGCCAGCAGCACAGAGTGCTTGCCTACTGGCTTTCTCCAAAATCCAACACTTCCTCTATGTGTCCACTCAGGGTTGTTTCCCCTACTTTGATGTTTCATACAACTTGCTTCCCTTTTTCCCCCATGGTTATCCTCTTGGGCTTAGGGCATGCCATTGTTATGTGTTCCTTCTCTCTGCAATTGTAGCAGAACAGGAGGTTTCTGGGTCTCCTGCAATCTTTTGTGAAGTGACCCATCCTTCCACAATTTGAACAAGTTATCCCTTTGTTTTGGTCAATGTCCATGGGATTTGGGTCGGACCAACTCCCTGATACAACTGGGGGTGGGGCTTTAAACTGGTATTGAGGATGACCATTCATGATGGCAGGTTTTTCCCTGTATTCTCGTTGGAACTTCGAGAAGCCATATGCCTCATTGGCCCATCTAAAGGCTCGCACTAACTCTGTGACTCATGTCTGAATTTGATGTAACATGGTGTCATCCCCTAACCTGCCATAGTGAATTAATTCTCATCCTAAAGCTGGGTTTAGGTTTCCTTTAAACTGTGATATTAATGCTTGGTCATTCCAGTTAGTCAAGGAGGTAAGGGAGTTAAATTTGATGATGTAATCTTCCACCATCATATTCCCTTGTTGTAGCTTCAAGAGCACCTTGATTGCCCTTTCCTTTGTTTTGGTTGACATGAAAAACTCGTGCATCTGCTTTTTGAAATCTGTCCAATCAGTAAAGGGAAATTGATTTTGTAGAGGGTGCCCTCTCCAGGCTCAGCCATTGTCAGTGTCCTCCCCCACATTTAATTGGGTCCAATTCAAGTTGGCATTCCAACCACTGTTGTCTATTTTATCCTGGTACTCCTGCTGAGCTTCCTGGAAGGCTTTGAGCTTAACTCTGCTCCAGTCTGCAGCTCTGTTGTCCTTTCCTCCTTTAATTCTGTAAAGGCAGATTGAAATTTTTCTAGCAGCATCCATTTCTCTGGCCAGCATGAAGTATGTTTCCATCTGGCACAGCCATCTGTCCACTGTTCATGGATCTCCTTGATAGTAATTGGGCATCTTGTCCTTTGTGAGAGGTCCCAGCTCTGTCCCGCTGGCCCTTTGGTACTCATTTATCATGGCAGTGATAGCTTGCCCCATGTTTATAATAGTTTGTTGTCTAGCTTCTGCTTGTTGCTGAATTTCGACTCCTTGAGCCATGACTGCTTCTGCAGGTCTAGATTCGGGTAGGGGCTGAATTGTTTCAGTGTCTGCCCAATTTTCTCACCAGCCCATTAATGCCTGGTATGCATTGGTGATCATGTCTACTGTCAGACGAAAGGCCCCTAATTGGTGTGATCCATGTCCATTCCACATCATGGCTTTCATCCAGGGCCATCCTCCTGGCTCCCCAGTAACTCAAACACAATGCCACATGCAATTCTGCCCTTGGTTCGCCTCCAGTATATGGGTTGGCTTTTGTCCATTAATTCTGGATCCCATCCGTAGACTTCCATAATTGTTGGGTATGCCAGCCATTTGTACATGTTCCAATATTGTTTTTTGACAAGCCATAGGTAACAATACCCCGGGTATTTCAGATGTAAGTTATTCAAGGCTGTTTTTGATAGTTCCAGCTGTCCCAATTGTAAGAAGGGTCTATTTCAACCAGAGCTGCCACTGCATTTAACCATGCTGGTTGCTCCAGTTCCTCTTCTTCTCCTATGCTTATTATTTCGCCTATCTCTGGGTCTTCAATTTGTTCAGCCCCTACTCAGAGCTTTTGATGACCACTGGTGAGTAAGACTTCCACCATGTCCCATCCATTAGTATCAGCCATATTCAGGCCTACATGTACTACGTCATCTCAGTCTGTAGTTGTCCATCTGGTTCAAATTCCTTCATTTCGGAATTTTTCTTCCATTAGCCATATGGCTTCTATTGTGGGGTAGGCTGGCCATTCATATTTATTCCAGAACTCCAGCTTGATGAGGTTTAGGTAACAAAATCCTGGTACCAAGGGAGCAAGTTGTTCTGGTACTGGCCCCATGTGAATGGTCCACCAGAACCCCAGTGAGATGTTTCTGTTCATAGCATGCATCCATGCATTCCAGTCTTCATGGCTCATGGTCATGCCTTTGTGTTCATATAACTCTTGCACATGATGTGCATGGTTTAATTGTTCCACTGCTACCTGATATCATTGGATAGCCTTGTTGCCATTGTTGATTAAGAGAAGCCACTGGTTATATTTTGATGATACCAGTGCCAGCCAAATGGGATTGGAGGTGTCACCATTGTATTGGACCTCCAATAACTCAATGAGGGTTTTATATTCCCTTTCTGCCTTCTTCATGGCGCATTCTGCTTGTAGTACAGCCTTAGTTGCTGCTCATTCCATCAACAAGGCCTCCCAGGCCTCTTTCTGTTCGATTTCCTGTTGGGCTTCATATTTCCTCAACAGTTCCTGCACTTGAGCATGCTCATGCTTGTGCTCCTCCTTCTTGTGCTTCCAATATAATCATACATGATTGTCATATCAGCAAATAATTGTGTTGCCAAAAAATTCTCTGGGTCCTGTCTGGACTGTGTTGACTGATGATGATGATGCCCCATCCACCTCAAAGATATAACTGATTTCCAAGAGTGTCACCTGAGCATATGGTAAAATGTAATTGAAGGAGCACTGCATGATTCCTTTCCTGTAAATCTCTGTAAAATAATCTTCAATCAATTTCGGGCCCTCCACTGACAATTGATCTGTTCACTCGGCTAAATCCACACTGGTTGATAATGATGTCCCTTGGGAAACAAGGGAGATACTGTCTGCAGTGTCATGGGTCTGCAAGCTGTCAAGATGTGTGTGCCTGGCAGTTTGCCTCAATGTCTTTGTGCTAAGTTATCAGTGGGCAACTTATTTCCCAACTGCTTGTACAGGAAGTATGAGAGGACTTTGTATCAGCCTTGATACACAACACAAATTGAGTTTCTTCATTCATTCCATGAACTTTTCTGCAGCAATGGTATACTAAACCCAGGGCGCATCTATGGTCTCCTGCCTATGCTATACCCCAGCAAACTAGTATTCTCATCCAATGCTGTTTGTTGCCACCCAAGTAGGGTTTGTCACCAGGCCCAACAGGCATATTGAGGATCACTCGTTCATGACCCATTGACAGTGATGTGTTGTAGTCACCTGGAGAGGTTGTGGGCTTTGCAGTTACTACCTCTCAGAAAGATAACTAGGCTGTTGACACTGTGAGTAACAACAAGCAAGGCATGCTCAGTGCTGTAAGATCAACAGAGTAGAGTAGAAAGTCTCTAGATTATGTTAGGAGGTCCCCTAAACACAACCTATAACTCTCAAAGTGATGACTTGTTAGGTCAAAGACAATACAATTGCTCCTCTAGTTATGTCTAGGTGACAAAAACTATCTAGAGACTTAAGGGCTACCTATGCTATACTACAGCCCTTATATACTCTAGCCAATGGTCTGTGCATCATCAGCGCACAGCTAAAGTCCCTCACAATAGGGATCAATGCACAGCAGCTAGTCTGCACCCATATAACCATCCTAGGAGTATTCCTCCCACACCAACTCTGTGGTTCCTTCCATATGTGGTCATGCTATTGTCTTGCACTTCTGGACCACTCCCATGAATGCCAGTACCAGTCCATCGGTACCATCAAGCATTCCCATGTCACCCCTCAGGCGCATCTAGATGTATGTTCCATCATAGTCTAGGCCCATCATTGGGCCACATCCCAGTCAGCACTTGGTATGTCCCAATAACTGATGCTGACCTAACCACCTTCCTAGTAAGGGCTGCAGTCCTAGTATAGGCATCCTCATGGTGTCTCATCATCCAGCCCTTGTATCTATACGTTTGAGTGAAGTAAAATAGATAAAAAGAAAAGAAAAATATATCCTGACTCCCCAAGTCCATGTCTTCATAAGTGTCATCAATGTTGTTAAAGTTGAAAATAGGGGTATGCTCATAACACACCTCAGCCATTCCCATGAATGCCAGTACCATTCCCTTGGTACCTTCAGGCATTCCCATGTTGCCCCTCAGGCACATCTAGACCTGTGTATCCATCACAGTCTAGGCCCATCATTGGGCCATCATCCAACTCAGCACTCAGTATTTCCCATAGCTGATGCTGACCTAACCACCTTCCTAGTAAGGGCTGCAGTGTTTGCACAGGCATCCCACTGTTAAGTATCATCATCCTGCCCTTGTATCCTATCGTTTGAGTCCAATAAAATAGAGAAAAAGAAAAGAAAAATAGTGTCCAACTCCCCAAGCCTGTATCTTCATAAGTTGTATTGACATCTTTTTTTTTTTTTTTAAGCATGGAAATATACTATTGAAAAGCTAAGGTACCTACAAGATACACAACACCCAGCCAGATTGACTGCTGGAATACTTTGTAAAAGAAACATAAAAAAACAGAACTATATCCAAAAAAAACCAAACTAAGCAGCAGAGATGATGTGACTGCAATGGGCAATTATGAAACAAGGAAATCTATGTCTTCAAACAAACCCGCAGACAGGTTATCCTTCAAAAAGAGTTGTATTGACATCATTACTGTAAAACATTTTCTGCTCATAACACAACAGGTGTATTGAGGACACTTAAACAGTGCCCATTGACAGTAAAATGTTGTTGTTAGTGTTGCCAACAGCTCGGATCTAAGCCGCAAGCCGGCTGAGCTGAGCTGAACCTGAGCCGAGCCGAAGCCAGCCATTTGGCTTTGGCTAAGCATGGCTTAGTTCTCATTTTAGAGCAGCTGGGAGCTAGTGCAGGGCGGCTAAGCCGCCTTATCCCTGCGCTCCCACATCAAGTCTCTACCTCCTCTCCTGTCCTCCTCCACCACCAGCTCAGTCCTCTCACCCTGTCTGCTCCCACCACTAGCTCAGTCCCCAGGCTCTCTGCTTGCCACCATCAACAGCATCCTCAACCACCATCCTTACCCTTGCTCACACCCCAAGTTGCCCTTGCCCTGCCCCTGCCTCCACCCATGCTCTGTGTGAGCACTGATGAAATCTCAGATGTGTGTAGGGCAAATGACTATGTTGTAAATACCTGACAAAATCTATGGTACAGTAAGTACACTGTGTCACAGTATAGGAAATATCTCACCTCAGATGTGCATAGGGCAAACGACTGAGGTACGTGCTACATTGATGGCATATTTATATGTACATAGTGCTACAGGATATACAAAATAGGTGGGCATGGGCCCAGTGATGGACAACAGCTCGACGACAAGGAAACATAGTGAGTATGGTATAAAAATGTAGTGATGTATCTGAAACACCTACAGGTACAATAGAACAACATGCACATGATGATGTGTGTGACAGCAGACCCTGGTGAGCAGTCCAGTGATGAGGGAGCAGCTGCGCTAGTGTTGGGTGACTCGGATTCCCCGCGCACTTGCTCCAAAACTCTGGCCGCTTAAATGTAGTGATGTATCTGAAACACCTACAGGTACAATAGAACAACACACACATGATGATGCATGTGATGGCAGACCCTGGTGAGCAGTCCAGTGATGAGGGAGCAGTGGCGCTAGTGTTGGGTGACTCGGATTCCCCACACGCTTGCTCCAAAACTCCGGCCACTTGCACCTGGCCACTCACACTCTGGCTGCTCGTGCTCTGGCTGCTCATGCTCTGGCTGCTCGCACTCTGGCTGCTCGCACTCTGGCTGCTCATGCTCTGGCTGCTCATGCTCTGGCTGCTCATGCTCTGGCTGCTTGCACTCTGGCTGCTCATGCTCTGGCTGCTTGTGCTCTGGCTGCTCATGCTCTGGCTGCTCATGCTCTGGCTGCTTGCACTCTGGCTGCTCATGCTCTGGCTGCTCATGCTCTGGCTGCTTGCACTCTGGCTGCTCATGCTCTGGCTGCTTGTGCTCTGGCTGCTCATGCTCTGGCTGCTCATGCTCTGGCTGCTTGCACTCTGGCTGCTCATGCTCTGGCTGCTCATGCTCTGGCTGCTTGCACTCTGGCTGCTCATGCTCTGGCTGCTCATGCTCTGGCTGCTCATGCTCTGGCTGCTCGTGCTCTGGCTGCTCATGCTCTGGCTGCTCATGCTCTGGCTGCTCATGCTCTGGCTGCTCATGCTCTGGCTGCTCCCACTCTGGTTGCTCCCACTCTGGCTGCTCCCACTCTGGCTGCTCATGCTCTGGCTGCTCCCGCTCTGGCTGCTCGCCACCACCACCACCATCCTCAGCTTGGTCATGCTGCCCATCTGCTTCTGCCACCCATTGCCTTATTTGTTCATCTCAGGCAAAGTGCCATTACCATATTTAGCTGTCTCAGACAATGTAGCACCATTTAATTTAGATGCATGTACCATAACAGCTTAAGAGTAGGGCTGGTGTACAGCTCTGTTCCTGTCCTTTTCCTTACTTACTGTCACTATGCCTCCTTGTTGGGCTCCAAGAAAGGCTGGAAAATCAGTGGCAAAAGATACTACTGGTATTGGTTCAATCTATAAGGCTCTGTACTCTGTAATCAATGTCACATTGTGATATATCTAGAGCAATTTGATGCCCATGCATCCTCTGCACCCTCTGCAGTGCAAAACACACCTACTACTCCAGGTGAATATTGTTACTGTTCTTTGTTTTGCATATTTCTGATATGGTGCACAAAGATAAGCTGCCTGCTTCTCAGCAGGCTCCTTTTGTTGAATTCAATGGTAAGCAGTATCTCAAGCTGGGGATCACAATACTACTTACCACCAATTACTGATAAATTTGACTTTCAAATCCAATTAATTGCAACAGAAGAAGTTGAGGTATTTGATGGTAGGGAACAGGGCAATGATGGAGATGGAATAGTCCACAGTAAGTGCCACTGGATAGTTTACAGAGCAACTAAAAGTCAAGTTAAAAGGGAGAATTCCTAAACCATCAAAGTGTGCTCTTGGAGTAAGTGTTTGATGCAAAACTTAAATTGATTCTATCAAACTGAAATTTTCAGGTTGACCCCTTGGAACCAATGACTCCCATTCCTGCCAGGAAGAGAAAGGCTGTTCCAACAACACCTGCTCAGGTGTTGTTTACACCATGTAGACCAGATGAACCAGATGGATCTGAATCTGGTGATGAGGATATTTCACCATCTAAGCTAGCCTCTCAGGTAGAGGAGCTTTCCATGGATCCCTCTGCAGAGCCAGGCAAGAGAAGGGCATCAAGAGTAGCAAGAGATGTCTGGGAATTTTTTGAGAAGACTGGAAGTGGAACAGGTGCAATGAGCACTTGCAAGTTATGCATGTGAATATTATCATAATTTAAACTTGTTCTCACAATTAACTTTGTTTCTCAGTACTGCTTGTGCAGCTGATCAAGATCATCCAGTTGCCAAATTTTGTGGTTCAACTAGTGTTTACAACCTCAGGAATCATTTAGTCAGGGTGCACTTGGAAGAGTGGAGCAAGCTATGTGATGATAAGAATATCCCCATCACTAATCCTGCAGCATTGCAGGAAATTAGGAAGTTTAAGGGACAAGATGATGATGATAAGGAGGGTAGTCAGCTTCTTTCATATTCTAAGGAGGCATTTTCCAATGCCTTGGTTGAATTTGTTGTTGCTGATGATGTGGTAAGTAATAATGTTTATAATGCCTTGCAGCCTTTCTGATTGTGAAAGGCTATGAACATTGTGGAATCTCCAAGGCTCAAGAAGATATTTTTGCTCCTTAGGAAGGAGCTGAGGGAGTCTGATATCCCTGGAAGAAGTACTATTTGAAACCATATCATGAACAACTTTTCAGATCACCTTAAAACTCTAGAAGATGATATGAGGGCAAGTTTGGAATTGTTAACACCTTAATTTGGCTAACTATTTAGAAGAGATCAGTGGGAAAAGTCTCCTTCACCACTGATACATGGTCAGATCCAAACTTGACCTCCTTTATGGCCATAACTGCACATTGGGTTGAGGGTATTGAAGTTAAGACAATGGCAGGGACCCAGAGGAAGTTGGAATTGAGGGCTGACCTTATTGGTTTCCGCAGAATCCCAGGTAGACACACTGGCAAGCTCCTTGCCCAGTGTTTTCTCTTTATCCTTGACAGATTGAAGATAACCCAAAAGGTATGGGCTCCAAGTTCAAATTGTACTTCTTGCTCATTCATATGTTGATAGATTGGTTGGGTAACTTGTGATAATGCAAGCAATAATGATACTATGATGACTTCACTCCAGTATACACTTCACAGGAGGGGGATTAAATTTGATGCTATTAAAAACAGGATTAGGTATGATTTTTCACTGTGCTGATGCTCTTATTTAAATTTTTCTAGATGTTTCCCTCACATTGTCAACTTGGCCTGCAAGTCAGCTTTGGGTGCCATAACTGACATCAAATATATTGAGGGAGAGGCAGAATATGTACCAGGGTCCGGTTCAAGGGACTGTATTGCAACAGTCCACTCACTCATCAATGCAGTAATTCATCCCTATTGAATTTACACCTATTACTGATTGGACCATTCAGATTCATAACAGCAATGTGAAAAAGCAGAGATTTTCACAATATGTGCTGGAATCCTTCAAACAGGACTATCAGCTTATTCAAGATGTCTTAACAAGATGGTCTTCAACCCTCCTGATGATTGAGAGGGTCTTGAAATTGAAAGAGGTAGGTCTGAGAATAATATAACTAAGCTTTCATTAAGATTGCATAGGCAGTTATTGAAATAACATATGACAATGACTTTCCTGACTTAGAGAAGTTCCAAATGAATGAATATGAGTGGGAATTACTGGAGGACTACCAGAAAATTCTTGAGGTATCAGTTTGTGTGTTCAGAAGAATATGTGGCTAATGCAGAATAAAGATCCCTCATGCCTTCCAAGATATACTTGGGACTGTAAAGACTCCTACTCTTCCATACACTATCACATCTTTTTCAGCATTGATTGAGAGATGGACAGAACTGGCAGAAGAGAACTACTCTTGGAAGAATATCATCATCCCAGGCTTGGACAAGTTGGAGAAGTATGAAGGAGAGCTGACAAAAACACCAGCTTATGTCCTTGCAATGGGTAATCTGCACATTTTGTGTTTTATCATTGAATTGACATAAGTCCTAGTCATTGATCCTGCAAACAAACTGGATTATTTTTTAGCATTATCAGAGAATGAGTACAGGTCAGCCAAGGAATTATTTTTGGAAGCAGTAAGCTGGTCATTTTATCCCATTTTAAACTCCATCTCATTTCATGACAGTTAAAGGAATACAAAAGTTCAGGGACCCAACAGACTGAGCCTCAGCCCAAGCCTGCAGCTAAACAATCCAAGCCAACTGCAGCTCAAATATTGCATAGAAAGAAACAGCACTCCACACCTAAGGAAGTGAGTTTGGAAATGGAAGTGGAGCAATACCTAAGTGCTTTTGGTGGTGAGACCAAAGATATCTTGCAATTTTGGCAGGTGCCTAAAATCTACACCTGTGTTATATTATCTGACTTGCATATAGACTCATCAAGGACAATATCCACATATCTTCCAGCTTGCCATGGATATCATACCTATCCAGGCTACAAGTGTGCCATGTGAGAGAGCTTTCTCATCTGGGAAAGAAACCATGGCACCTAGGAGAAGTAGGATTTCCAATTGTCTGATGGAGGCACTTCAAGTCCTTAAGTTCTCAATTTGCAAAGGCCCTGCCCTGAGCTTCACAGAAGGAATGGCTTGGGATGATGAGCTAAGGGAATTTGAGTACATGGGTAGGGTGGCACCATCTGAAGATGCTGAGACATGGCAGGAATCTACATGTGGAAGAGCTGGATGAAGATGGGCTTGATAGGCTCATTGAGGAAGATATGAAAGCAATGGAGAATGAGTCCAAAGAAGTTAAGGATAATATGGAGGATTGATGATATAACTTGTAATTGTATCCCTGTTGAAGCATAAATTGTAAAATAGTGAAATAGTTTTTCATTCAGGTCACTGATGCCAATACATGTACTATCAACCCTACTACACTTAGTCACAGACTACAGTACAACAGAGTCAATACAAAGGATAATGCAAACAAGCATGTCTGCGGAGGGCTGGTTGATGTGGTGTGGGTGGACTGGGGATCAGATGGAAGGGTGGAAGCAGGCACACTCACCTTGTCACATGGCTGGGTCCATGAGCAGCATGGAGTCAGGATTGGGACTGGTAGTGGAGCTGCACAGTAGCATGGGTGGAGTGTAGTGCAGGTGGAAGATAGCAGCAGGCACATTTGATGAGGACATGGGCATGGTAGTGAAGGCAGTAGCACAGATGGAGGATAGGCAGTGGGCACATTTGGTGGGGGCATGAGTGGGCACAGGTCAACAGTAGATGGTGGCATTGGTTGACAGATGGTGGGCACAGGCAGAAGGCAGGTGCATGGCAATGGTTGACCCTTGAGGGTAGGGATGTGCACAGGTAACCCACAGGTTCCCCAGTGCTTACCCATACCCATACCCGTGAACCCATGTGTTAAAGGCCTACAGGTCAGTGGTTACAGGTACAGGTCATGGGTCACAACACAAATTTACCACTACTACTAGGTTGAAAACCACTGATCACCCGAGAACAACAATGTATCCTGTCAAATGGTTAATGCTCCCAAATAGAGTGATCACATAGCTTTAAAACGCACCTGGAATCAAGAGAAACGGTTGAGATATGAAGGAGATATGATATTATCTTATTTACCTTGCAGCCTAACAACCATCAGCCAGATTTTGAGAGAACGACAAGATCGCGCATTGAATGGTTGACGCGCCCAAGGGTAAGACTTAAATGGCTTTCTAACGCACCTGGAATGAAGGGAAACGGTTGAGAAATGATATCATCTTACTCACCCCTAACCTAACAGCCACCAGGTAGATTCTCAGAGAACGACAAGATCGCGCATCGGACGGTCGATGTGCCCAAGGGTAAGACTTAAATGGCTTTCTAACGCACCTGGAATGAAGGGAAACAGTTGAGAAATGATTGAGATATGATATCATCTTACTCACCCATAGCCTAACAACCACCAGGTAGATTCTCAGAGAACGACAAAATCGCGCATCGAACTGTTGATGCACCCAAGGGTAAAACTTAAATGGCTTTCTAACGCACCTGGAATGAAGGGAAACGGCTGAGAAACGATTGAGATATGATATCATGACATGTTTTGAGGGTGGGGAGTGCAATCAACAGTAGACGTGGGCACAGTTTTTGTGGTGAAGGCAGAAAAGGCAAAGCCAGCGAGCACAGATGCAGAGAACGCAGGGAGAGCGAATGGTGGACAAAGAGAAGGCAGGGCGAGTGAGTGGTGAAGGCAGAGAGGGTTGGATGGGAGGGTGTGACATAGCTGCCATACTGGGTCGGCTCAGCCACCTGGACCAGGCGCCGGCTCTGAGCCTCTCGCAAGCCGATCAGATCAGCTTCGGCTCCTAGCATTAGCCGAACAATCAGCTTAGGCAAAGCTAAGTAGCCGAAGCCGGGCTTAGTCAGCCATTGGCAACACTAGTTGTTGTCAATGTCACCTGGAGAGGTCACAGGCTTCACAGTTACTACCTCTCAGAAAAAGAAACTAGGCCCTTAGTGCTGTGAGCAACAACAAGCAAGGCATGCTCAGTGCTGTAAGACCAAGGGGGTAGAATGGTAAAGACTCTAGATTATGTTAGGAGTGACCTAAACACAACCCAAAATCCCACAGTGAGGCTTGTTAGACCAAAGACAAAACTTGTATTGCTCTAATAGTAGTGTCTAGGACACAAAAACTATCTAGAGTCTTAAGGGCTACCTACACTAAACTACAGCCCTTATATACCCTAGCCAATGGTCTGTGCACAATTGGCATGCAGATAAAGTCCCTCACACATGAGGGCAAAAACTGCAGGAGGATGATGGTGGTCAGAGTTAAAGAAGCACCTGCCCACACCAGTGTTCCTTATCTCAACTGCATTGCCTATAGCAGAGTACAACTACAGAAAAGCCCACCATAGAACTTATCTACCCTGTTGAACCACTGCCATGATATCGTGAATGCCATTTCTCAAACGCTCAAACATGCTTCTGGACAGGCACTGGGATAGGCTTCCTTACCAGTCTTTGGTATAAAACAAATGGCAAATACCGTCTGCATCGATATTCATTGCCTACCATGCACATGAGAGCAGACCCAACGTTGCAGGGCAGCTACCTGTTAGCACTCCTTCAGAGGCATCGACCCCTAATCGATGAATAATGTAATTGCAGAAACATAAATTGATTCAAGCCGCGGTCGTCTTTCCGTCATCATGTGCCATTTCAGTTCTTTTATTCAATAACGTGTCTCAATATGAATAACTCGCCTCTGCATATGATAGGTATTGTCTACCTCGTATCAACGGTACGCTCGCCCATAAAATCCACTATAAAACAACGTGTAAAGCCTCGAGATAGTCGGCCTAGGAATAAAGAACGAAACACGTCCAAGTCGAGAAAGGATGAGTAAGACATTGGCATGATGTACTCAGGCGAAGTAATTCGTCATCGGTAGTGACCCCCTTGGTGAGTAGGTGAGCGCCCGGCGCCACGATACGACTCACATGACGTCACTGACTCAGCCAAGCCAAGCGCACCATCGTCCAAGCAGGCCAGAATCCCCAATTTCGTAATTATAAAAGACCCTTCATTTTGCCCACCCCAGGACTCCTCGCTCGCTTCGCCCCGTCACTTGCGCGAACAGTCCACAACTCATCAAATCGCTGTCAACCACCATCTATCCGCGCAACCATGCCGTTCTGGTCAGCCGGTCGTCTTATCCTTTACATCATGATTGTATGTCGTTTTCTCTTATCGCTCTGTGATAGCCTGTTCACAATCGTGTCTCACTCAGTGGATCTTCTCCGTCATTTTGATTGGTTTCACTTCTTCTCGCATACACTTCACGCATGCGACCGCAAGTTTTTTTGGTCAGTTCGGCAGCCTTTCCTAGTCACCTTATCTAAATACCCTTCAAGAGCCCATCACCGCTGAAATTCTTGCGGCGAGCATTATTGCTCTTGTGTGGTCGACGTTCATGCAAGTGTAGTATACTGACTGAAACGTGCTGCTTCTAATTGACGGCTCAGGATCCTTTTCCTTGGGCTTCGCGTCGGCGGTATCATTGCCTCGTTCGCTGTCGAGAACTTTTTCAACATCTGCATTTGGGTACTCTACCTCGTCGGCAACGCCATTTTCTCACACAAGTTTGCCCACATCGGTCTGTGTCGTAGAGGTGCGGAAACTTGCCGTATTTTGACCGGCATTATGGCCTTTGCATGGATCAACTGGGCATTCTTCACATTCCTCATTATCCTCAGCCTGGGACATATGACATCAGCTGGCGCTTCAATAACTGCTCCCAGCTACAGCGAGAAGGCCGAGAGTGCACCCGAAACTCGCGAGCACGCATAACTTGTTTTGGGAAGGGAGTATGACAACCCCATAAAACACCCCTTTCATGAGTTTGCAAAGTTTTCAATCATATATAAATATATATATATATGTACAACCTATCTAATACGTATTTCGAGCTCGGGGGGAAGGGATGAATGAAACGAGGATTACACCAATTGCTTGGTGTGTCTCGATACATCTAATCTTCTACTTTTTACTTTGAAGTATTCGTGCACGCTTTTGTCGAGCGCATGGTCTGTAAGCCGGCCAAACTTCAACAATGTTTGTAGGAGAGATTATCCATGCAGATAGGTCCGTGGATGGATTGTGGACCTGTGCAGTGTGGAAGTGCATTTAGTCAAATGAGCGACGGACACGAGGGTGAGTGGGAAAGATGCTCAATTACCCGCCCCATTGAAGTCGCACTGCGACCTACAAGGAGTGAGAATCGCATCGTTGCAAAGCCGCTACCATTCCGCAGCACAAGCGACACTGACGCTTCCTGCTCCTGGGGACCTGCCAGTGCCAGGCCAAGGTTATCGCAGAAATATGTTTGGCCGATGTACTGGTGTCGGACCTGGAGCTCCACCAGGAAACCATCTGATCAGATTCGTTTCCTATTGAAGAAAATATTCCTAGAGGAGAAATCCGGCCCATGGTTAGGGGACCTTCCCAGATCACATCTTTTCCCACGTGGCGCTGGTTCCGAACTCCCGCTATCATACCGGCTGCGGTAGAACTCATCGACAACTTACTAACAACTCAACTTCACTCTGCTCAAGCACTGCTGGCACATGGAATCAGTACCATCGTCTGGAATCTGCTAATCACGGCAGACCACCGACGTTCAACTCACACGTACATGGGAACATTCGAACTTTTGTAGGTTCCGGACTTCGGAAAAGAAGATGGTTGTCACGGTTGGCTTGACACGACAAAGCTAAAAAGAATCAAACTTCTCACAGGACTCGGAGTCGCTCGATCCGTGCCATCTCAGGAAGCATTCTAACGTCCTTTTATCTCCCGTTGCGAAGGGAAAGTGAGTTCTGTTTTTTCTTCTCACTTGAAGATTTTTCAAACGCAGCGATTCTTCTCTTGTCTCGTCTCGAAGACTTGGGTCCAACTTTTACGAAGGTTGGAACTCAGACGGTTGGTAAGGGATTGATAATCACGAAGCAAGTGCGAGTCGAGCCCGAAAATAACTTTTCATATTGATTGTTCTCATCCCCTCGTTATGATTAAACCGAATCCAGGTGCCCCGCATTGAACGATTAACCGATCGATGGCACTTATGCACAACATCGGAATTGTAGAATTGAGGTTTGGTGCATCATGCACCAGCAGCGCATTACCAGCCATTAGTGCTATTATGGCGATATGCAGTCATGAGAAACACTATCAGATCACCTCTTGTTATCTCCGGGGTTTTGGCCACACCCCTTAACGTGGATCAGCTGTCCGTCTCTCCGTGGGTATCGTCGGCGAACTTGGCCAAACTATTCCGACTGTCATCTAATAATAGTAAGATCCAGTTTTGTGGGTAGCGGAGACCTTGGGCCATTTCGTGTTCAAGAAACATATATAAGTATGGCTTGTTTCTATCGTTTCGTTCCGTGTCTACTACCCTACCAGAATGGCGAACAGCATAGTCGGTGCTCTGCCAATTAACCACTCAGTGGATTCAAATGGATCATTGAATATCAGCGTTCCCCTCCATCTCCCACCAACGAAAACATCGCCAGATATGTCACTGGCTTACCACTCAGCGGCTGATGATCTTTCTGCCGTTGGGCTGGGCTGGGTCTTAAAGGGCGCGCCAATGATCGAGCGTGTAGCTGCCACATTGGTCCAGGATGGTTTTCGTGGTAAGAATCCTTTGTTTCCGATAATCAACATCCCCTCACCATCTTTAAAGGCGTTGTCAACTACGATGCGAACGATCGCTTTTCCCTTGATGGTCAACGCCTTATGAAAATAGGAGATAACGAATACCGTTTTGAGATCGAGCAATGGTCGAAAATCGTCGCAAAAGGATCCAACGCAGCGAATCCCGACTCATGGGAGCAGTATTTGCCCGATGGTACAATCAGGATCTTTGGTACCACATCGGTAAGGTCTTTTTTCAATCGGGCTACTTCGTCATTGACTTCGTGCCTAGGACTCGAATATCAAAGCACTTGGCCGGACTGTCACTCGAGTCTGGGCCGTTTCTGAAATTCGTGACGCTTTCTCTAACTACACCTCTTTTACCTACAACAATGACACCGCCAACGGAAGTTTTTATATGTCACAGATCTCTTCTGGAGGAAACCGTGATCTCTCCATGAATCACCAACGTCGAATCGACTTTACCTACGAAGACCGTCCGGATAAGCGAACCAAATATCTCGGTGGCTACCGAATTAGTACAACTAAACGCCTCGCTTCGATTGCTTCTTACGTTCAATCCACACTAGTTCATACTTATCGCCCTCAATATGACCTGTCTCCGCTTAGCAGTATCAGCCGTCTCCGGTCTTTGACTTTGGCTGATCCGTCTGGCGCCTCTGTCAGACCACTAAAATTCAATTGGATCGATGGCCAAACGTCGGTCTTCGAACCTACAAAAACTGTCACGACGCTTTCAACTGGAAACCGAGACTCTTTTGTCTTCCCACTCGATGTTTCTGCCAGTGGACATAGTGACATCGTCATAGCTAGCAATAGCCTTAATATTCTCAATCTTGCTGTGTACAAGTCTGATGGACAGGGGAACATATCGAACACACCCTCACCTGGGTCTGGCTCTACCGGGCTTCCCTATCCTGTCCATCTCTTTCCAGTAGACGTTGATGGCGATGGGAAAGTTGATCTTGTGAGTTTCCTTCGTGTCCGTCGTAATCCCTGCCTTGAACACTCTCCCGGCAGATTCACATCTCCAAGTCAGATACAAACAGAACTTACACAATTACGGTTCTCCTTTCGACGGCTAGTGGGTATAAGCCACAGAATTCCCAGGTCTTCAATGTTGAATCGATGTCTGGTCAATTCCATTCCGGAGATTTTGAGGTACGCTCAAAACTCTTAGCCCGAACATCTGCTCACCGGAGCGTGAACAATCAGGGAAACGGTCGAGTTGGGCTCATTTATGTATATGATTCATTGGTCAGCGGAAGGAACACTCTCAAATTCATCCAATTTACCTCTAACGGATCGCAATTTACGGCGTCCGATCCTCGCACTGGTCCAGTAGACACAATTCTCAATCAAGCAAAAGTCATCGTTGGAGACTTTAATGGAAACGGGTAAGCGTTGAGAGGCTTTAGCCTGAACCTTTCGGGATTCTTATGTTTATAAGTGCCCAGGATGTATTCGTCGCCTCCAGAATAACCGTAGGCGGTACCGGCTACTTCAAAATTGCATTGATCGAATCACGGAATGGGACGCTCACTTTCCGTACCGATGACCCCTTCGCATCAAGTAGCGGCAAAATAGTGTGGACGGACAATTCCAGCGTCCTCCCTTACTCTGCCGATAGTGATTCCAAGACGAGTCTATTGATCATTTCGAACAACACACAAAGCAAACTCCAGATGCAAGCCTTGCGTAGCACGGGCGTCACTCTTCTACCCGATAGTCAGCCCACAGTCTCCGGCACTTACTACGACGGGAATGTGACCATCAGCAGGTCCACATCCACCAACGCGGTCAATCTATTGAATCTCTACAATACGACAAATGGGCCGAAACTCGATGTATTCCTATTTGACACAGAAAAGTTTAACTACATCAGCACCGTTGAGCAACCTTCAGGCGTTCCCAATGGATCGATGCTGACGTGGGCCGATCTTCGTGGCATCGGCCGCGTAGATTGCGTCTTAGGCACTATGGATACGTCGGGAAACCTCACTGTTAGGTCTATGCCAAGTCGCTCGACGAATGCGCAACCAGTTGATTATATTTCCGGTTATGAGACTGGGCTGGGAACCACTCTAGCAACCGTTTATGCTCCCCTCAGCGACTCATCCGTGTATACTGCCTCGGGCCAGGGTACCTCAAATACCACAGCTGCTATCAACGCGTTGGCTCGGAATGCGTCGTCTTCTAAAGAAATCGCCAGTACACGTTCCGAGATTGTGCATTTCCCCTATTACGTTGTTAAACAGCTCACCGTTACGCCGCTCCTCAAAGATCAATCTGTCCGTGAAGTCCAGAATTTGACTTACACGAATGCGAAGCTGGAATTCGCAGGCCGCGGCTGGCTCGGGTTTGAGACGATTAAGAGGACGTATCAGCACATCGGGGCCTTCGAAACAAGCTCGTATACGCAGCAGTTCCCTTTCCTCGGACAAGTTTCTAAACTAGAGGCCCGAGAAGTGAACGGGAGCAAGCTTCTTCAAACCTATGAATATCCTTGGCAAAAGATTGACCTTAATGGTGGAAAGAATGTTTCTGTACGCCTTCCAAGCATCAAACAGACATACTACGAGGGTGGTTCTCTATCTCATAACGTTAATGTCTTGTTCGAATACGATAGCTATGAAAATCCGACCAAGACAACGATTACGTGCTCTCAAACAGGCACATCTCCGCTCGTTATTCGTTCGACCTACGGTAATGATACTCAGCGTTGGGTGATTGGCAGCATGACATCTGAGATCATTGAGCAAAACAGCGCTGCGCTCAAGAAAACCGAGTATACATACGTTCCCGGTACCCTCATTCCGAACAATACGAAAAACTGGATTGCTGACTCCAAATGGTCGACGAAAGCGGTTCAATTTGATAGGGCTGGCAACCAGATAGTGATACAGGGCCCCAAATCTGCGCGGATGGAATTTGGATATGATGCGACTTATTCGTACGTAACATCCGCGAAGACCTTCACCAGCTCGTCTAGTACACTTCAAGAATCCGCAACTTACGACTTAACGCACGGTAAACCTTCGAGCACTACAGATGCGAATGGCTACGTCACTCGGCGAAAGTATGATGTACTTGCTCGCCTCATCGAGGTGTCCGAGGGCGGCAGCAGTTCTATTTCTGTTTCAGAAAAGCATTCTTACCATTTTGAAAACAATGAATTTTCCGAGAAAAAGCTGGTATCTACTGGACTTGGCAACGATACTTGGACTACGGAGACCACATATATCGATGGGCTGCAGCGAGTTTGGCGGACGCAGAATTCCAGACCGGATGATCTTTCAAAGTATATATACTCCATCTCAAAGTACGACGGTGGTGGACGACTCGTTGCAAGCTCCCGAAGTTCCATTGATACCAGCCAAACACCATTATTTACCACGTACGAATACGACACGCGATCACGCATCGTTAAGGAAGTTTCGCCACCGGTCAAGACAGGCGCATCGTCAGTAACGACCACCTATCGGTATGCTGTAGGTGAGAGTGTGGAGACGCGCACGGAAGGGAGCCAATCTCCAGCTCAGGTCACCACACGAAAGATTTTATATCTCCCCAATCCAGAATATTCAGCCGACCAGCTCGTTAAGGAATTTGTGACGAGCATTAAGAATCCCCTCAATCAGAACATCGCGAACA
Source organism: Amanita molliuscula (assembly GCA_023014405.1). Classification (NCBI taxonomy): domain Eukaryota; kingdom Fungi; phylum Basidiomycota; class Agaricomycetes; order Agaricales; family Amanitaceae; genus Amanita; species Amanita molliuscula. Next base: position 179,510 of record JAEBUP010000078.1, read on the forward strand.
CGTTCGACGGTTTGGGAAGGCCGATCGTTGTTTTAGATCCTGCAGGTGTTGAGCTTACAGTGGCTTATGACGGGCTTTCTCGACAGACGGAGAGGCGCTTGAGAAATACCACGGGAGGCACGATCGTCAGCCACTTCATGGTGCTATTCGACGATGACAACAATAAGGCAACGATTCGCAACCAGCTGACTAACTCGACCATAGCGTCGACTACAGACTTTGCAAATCGAGTTGTCTCGCGCACAACGTCAGATGAGACGATTTCATTTGTTTACGACGATAATGCTGGAACGTATACGAAGGGTCGCCTCTTCAAAGCGACATCGTCGAAAGGGCATACGCAACAATTTGATTATGACATTCGTGGTAGCATAACTAAAGCGCAACTGGCGATTGACGGTCGTACTTATGCGACCTCATCTGAATGGACGCCAACCGGTCAGCTGTTGAAAGCAACAAACCCAGATGGCACTGTCCTTACGCGTAAACTTCTTCCGGACGGGGAGGCCGTGGGTGAAATTATCCTCACCGATGGTAGTGCGCAGGCTTCGATCACCTTGTCACAATATGATAATCCATTCCAACGAGCTCTGAGCTGCAAATTTGGGAACGGGATTGTGTCTAAATCTACACTTGCGGGCAACGGTATGCTAACGAAGAATACATTAGAGTCGGGAAGTGGTACATTGCTACTTGAGCAGAGCTGGGATATTCAAGATTCCGGTCGAATTGGAGGCTATAAGTTCAACGAAACATCGTCAAGGTCTCTCACCAGCAAAACATTCCAGTATGATCTCGATGGTGACGTATTGTCTCTTTCTTCATATTGTAACGGCTAAATTCTTCCTATCTTTCAAGGTCAACTGATAAATGATTCTACTAACGTCGCCAACTCTTCATTTACTTACGACCAGAGCGGCAATATCTCGTCCAAATACGGAAGCACTTTCGTCAATGAAGGCTGGCGGCTAACTACCGTCAAGGATTCCGGTGGTAGTGTTCAGAAGACATTCGATTATTCGGTGGACGGCAATCTCACCAGGGAAAAGGACGGTTCCGGATCGCAGAAACGAGCTATGAATTATGATACTCAAAATCGGTTAATCGAGTTGAATGGAGCGACATTCACTTATGACTTCACTGGCCGCTTGATAAAGACCGTCTCTGCGACTGGTGAAACTACGATCTATCCCAGTCTGACGTATGAGGCCCGTTACGCATCGTCTAATGTGTATCACACGGCGTATATTGGTCACGGCTACCGTCGTGCGTGCATTACAAAAGGAACATCCGGTGCCGGGGATAGAACCATTCATTACTTTCACAACGACCATCTCGGCAGTACAGTTGCTGCCTCTGACGTGTCCGGGAAGATCATAAGCAAGTATGAATACGACTCGTTTGGAAAGTTGACTTCTCAAACTGGTGACGATGTTTCTCGATACAAGTTTCAAGGCAAAGAACTTTTCGGGAGTATTTATAACTTTGGTGCCCGCTTCTTTGATCCAGATGTGCGTAAATTCCGTTGCTCACATTGCGCATTGCTCACTCCAGAAATAGTTGGGGCGCTTCCTGACATTGGACAATTTCCCAATCACTCTCGCCAAACTAACGCCTTCAACATTTAACATGTACTCTTTCGCTCGCAACGATCCTATCAATTTCATTGACTTCAATGGCAATGCGCCTTGGTGGCATTGGCAAGTTATATTCACCGCGATAAATAACGATACTAATAATTGTGGTCTGTTCTGCAGGCTCGTCGACGCTCTTCTCATTGTTGCAGGAGTTGTTCTTACACTTGTTCCTATACCGGGAGTACAGATTTTGGGGGCAGGTTTGCTAAGCGCCGGGATCAGCGGATTAATGACTGATATCACTAATCCGGACTCGTCGGATGCAAGTTGGGGTATAGATATTGCGATAGGATTTGGCCTCGGCCTTCTAGGTGGAGCTGCTGGTGTTGGGGTCGACGCACTCATCAGTTCGAGTAGCATCGTTCAAACGCTCGCAGCGCGGGGTGCTACTGCGCTTGCCAAGATAGCAGTGCGCACTACGGCCAGACTAGTCGTCAATTCCGTAATTGGCGGTGCCTTGAACGTGGCCAGTCAAATGATCAATAACGCGCGTTCAGGCGAGCGATGGGACAAGGACCTGGGTGTAGCGTTCGGCATAGGAGTTGGGCTGGGCTTCCTTACCACTGGTAAGTCGATGAATGTGCTCGGATTTTTGGACTTGTCTCATACTTCTTCAGCATTCGCTGAAGCCGTTGGTTTCGCTGGACTGAGAATAAACGGTAGAGGTCATCTGCAAACCCGATACAACATGGGATTATATGAGATGCGACCGATGGGCAACAGTGTGCCAAGTGGTGGTGTTGAGGGGGTATTTCGATCAACATCAACGAGTGTCCAACCCCATGCGCAATTCCGGCTCTCTGTTAACGATCCATTGCCTCCCCTGCGCTTGAGACCAGACATCAACTCTACGAGACAGATACCTGCTGTTCTGGAAACATCCCTTTAGAGGGCCTCGCCCTAAAGTCGCAATGATTCGATGATAGTGTAATTGTATGATTGTTGAAATTTGTCGTTGATAAACAGATACATGCATGTCATTTGCGCTTCCTTTGCTGGAGATGAGTCTTTAATCCAAAAGCTTCTGACAATTATGATAGAGCTAACTCGAAGCCTGTTCCCCAAGAACTCCTTCACATACTGCAGGTGACGGGCAAGGAGAGGTTCTTTCCGAACACGATTTGCGGATGTCAACTGCATTTGTATTGTTGGGAACAGGTTGCAGCTTGAGTGATCTATTAGTATGGGCGACAATGAAGGGAATTCGACAGTGTATTTATGATTGGTCGAAGTGGTGCCATTGTATATAGCGACAATGTAGACACTGACGTTTTTAGGTGGCGAAGAATTTCATTGGCATCATCTTTGTTATTCTGGTAGATGGTATCACCTGAACGGCACGATATACTGTATCTACCAAAATTTTTGACGGAGGGGGCATTCTAGCTTTCATTTATTTTGCTGTATGTAATAAGAGAACATTCAAGTTCGCTATATTCTACACTTTATCCAGTTGGTGATCTTGTCGGCAGCGTTAGTTGAAATGATGACGTAATACAAACAATGTGCACTCACCAATTCCATGTCCAACGTAAAGCACCGGTGCTTCTTTGCTCCCAAGTTGCTCGAAACATGATATTTTGTAAGACCTGTGCCTGTTGGATCATCCCCTCACTATAACGTGTCACTACTCAGATGCATTCTCTCCACTTCTTCCCTGCTGACGCGGACCGGCTCTACCTATCTTTAACTTGGCCAGCGCATGCCCATCCTTCGCAGCCTGCTTCTCCCCACCTTCCTTGGCCTCACCCTCCACCGCTTCTAGCCTTCTACAGACTGCCTGCTTGCACGGAGACAAGACTTTTATGCCGAGGCTTGACTCGCTCCGACCACGCACCCATCTGCACGTCTGCCAGGTATCATGTCGAGGCCATTTAGAAAAGTCGGGCACAGAATACTACAAATAATTCAATCTCGGCAGACTGCAGACTGAAGATGCTTTCTATCATCCTCCCACAGTATATTGAGATGGATCCAGCTGTCGTACGTAACTTGTCGTAGAAATGTTACGCGCTTCCCCAGGAAGCCTTCTAAGTCCCTTTTGCTCCTCTCATGTACCACCCAGGCATTGTCAATCATTGATGCTATGACGAGGCAGGATCCTAGACTTGTTCCGATTTCAAAAGCTATCTATAGCTAAAAAAAGATCAAAAGGTGTTTATTGTTTAGTCAATTTTGTATATGTATTCACTTAAGAAAAAGATCGCAAGCAACTCAAATTTAGAAACACTAGACGTCATTTTCCCTCAAACGTTGACCAAAGCCGGGAAGCTAGGTGTCCCAAGGCCTGTAACAGGGTCCCATCCAGCTTTGGTGGGGAAACCAGTGGTACCGCAGCCAGGGTTACTGCCGGATTTAATGTCATTGAGGGCTCTTGGATTCGCGTAAAGGAAAGGGTTCAAGAATCCCAAGGCTGGCCGGCCCTGTTGAAATCGATGTTCATTAAGGAGAGTAATGATGGATGCAACGATGGGAGTTGCGGCGGAGGTACCCCCAGAGATGCACTTCTCCCCATTTTTCACGATTGCGACGTCGAAACCGCCTTGCGCGCTGATGTCAGGGTAGGCTCGTCCGGGACGATTGAAACGTCCTTTGTAGAGTGAACCGATTTTGCCGAGGTAACCGTCAACAGCGGTCACCTGGTACTTGGGGTCGATCGAAAAAGTTGGAGAATCCCCCAGCGGAAAGACCTGCGGCAGTTTCGGTAGGAAAACCTGTTGTCGCGCCGACAACAGTGACGGAAGGGCAGCTAGCGGGGAAATCGGGACGAAACTTGCCGTTAGGACAAGCTGAACTTTGTGAGCCAGCCACTCCTCCATCTCCTGAAGAGACAAGGATAGAAACGCCACGAGTACCGAGTTGTGTATAAAGATTGCACAACTGGCTATGAAATATTCATGTCAAGCAAGGAAACAAGGTCAACGAGACTTACGCGGCAGTATCCCTACTAAAATCAGATTCAAAGTCGCCGTAAGAAATAGATACGACACTCGGAGGCTTCTCTTGACGCAGATAATAGTTTGCAACTTCAATGTATTGGTTTACCAGGACTGGATTTTGCGATCCGGAGGAGACGAGGACAACGGGAGCAAAGTTAGCAAGACTGACAGCGTACTGGATGTCCAGGGTTGCTTCCTCATAAAACACTAGTCCGTTCTGGGGATTTTGGCCTCCTTCGATAAACTGGTTTGTGAAGTTGGCACCGGTCAAGGTTGGGTTGAATTCACCGAGGAACGACTAGGGATGCATGAGGATGAAGATTAATGTGGGATTCGCATGTTCACGTACCGCCAAATCCGTATATTTGGCAAATTGGCGCACAAATGCTGGAACAGAGAGAACGTTCGTCTTGTGCGTAACCTTTGCACTCGGAATATTGTATAACGTCTTGAGACATTTAGGTGAGATTACCAGAGAACAATTGCGGATATTTGCAGCTTGGGCCGGGGTCAAGTCTTTATTGCAAGTAGTATCACTAGCATAGCGAGTGGGGTTAAGGAAACTGGTGGTAGGTTCAATGGATGCAACCTTATTTTCGAGTTGAGAAGGGAGGGAGTAAGAGAGCGCTTGGATGGACTCGGTTCCGGTTGCAGTGTGACGGAAGGTAGAAAACGAGGCTTGGAGCATCTTGTTCGCCTTCGAAACCGGCAGAGTGATTTGAAGCCGATCGCCTGATGGGCTGATGGTTCTGGACTCAACTCCGTAGTGGGCGAGCCATGCATTGACTTCACGGACGGTTTCGTCCGTTGGTTTGGCATAGGACTCTGCCTGTGGGAATGCTCAGTTGCAGAAGGTATGAATATGGGACAAGGTTGTACCTCCTCTTTGCTTAGATACTTCCCGTACGAGGGACTACCTGGAGTGCTGACTTCGTAGAGCTGCTTCACCAATCCAGAGATGTCGCGGCCACGCAGACCAATCTCCAGAGGGATGATCCTATCACCAGGGAGATCGTCGAGGTAGACAAAGCCGTCTGGGGCGATTTCTCGTGCATCGCGAACGATCATGTCATAAGGTGCATTAATTTCTGAGTCGCTACGTATCCTCAATGCAGGAATGACGGGAGCAAGAACGAGCCCGATGAGTACACAGCGCAGGGGCTGAAGCAGCCTGTATAGGTGCATTATGAAGAGACGAGCGTTTTTGGAACTGGCAGGAATGTCTATCCTGGGGCCGCGTTAAATACCCACTTCAGGGCTTAGCTTTACGTATTCAATTGACAAGTTAGCGTCAATTGGCGGGCACATATAAATTTACGTACTAGGAAGACAGGCTGCAACTTAACGCACGGTACGAGCATAACTTAAAGACCGAGGGCATCGCTAAATGCGCGAATTCGGAAATTAGAGCACCTGGAACCTGGACAGCGCCATGAAAATTAATGGCAATTGAGATCGGATGAGCTGATGACCACATTCCTTACATAACAGTTTACCAGATGTAGTTGTAGAGAGCTTCGGTTTCGGGCCGGAAACTTTCCGTACGGCATAATGCGGAATCTGCATGCTGTCAGACCCCCGGATGTCCTGTCGTTGAGATTCATTTGCCCGTTCACCTAGGATCGAGACGTTCCGTGAAAAAGCGACCCTGTCTCTATTGACGACACTGCGTACTTGCGCTCACACATTCTGCCCGTCATCACATCCTCCATTTGGTTCCTAACATGATAGTTAGTACGCCCGTCCTCAGCTCACGAAATCTTGCAATCTGATGTTAGAGGCTCCTTATTTCCCTTCTACTCAGGGCTCTGGTTTCAAAAAAGGTAGTCCTCCTTGAATGGACAGTAAAACATGTTCCTGTTAGCGATTCTACATGAAGGTTGCACAATGGCGGCCATTAATTGTGTCCAACAAATGCCGGACGTAGTCACTTGGCAGTCGACATTTATATTGCACGGAGGTTATATGACTTGACAGCATGAATGGAACATCACGCAAGCTTGGGCATGCCGTATGGAGTTGCGTCAACTCGTGGGAAATATTAGCAAATCTCAACGCAAGCGGACTCCGCTTCGACCCGGGTTCTTATCCATGAGTTAGCCAACCACATCTCGCCGTCCTTTGACTCCCTGTGCCGCACTGCATCCACATATCTGGGTTTCATGTCGAGGCCATGAACCGCTATGCGAGCTGATGGCGATGACGACGCCTTGCTCAGATTGAACCCGAAAAGTGGCTGACGCGCCTCTTGGAGAACGTACATGCGTATATCCTCGGCTCTGACGCCGCGTTTGGGATCGACATTACAAGCGGTGAGTTACTGCGTTAATCTGCCTTGGTCATGTATTACAACCATGAGTGCTGGTCACCTTCCGAAGATAGCTGGCAAAGTCCACTACCAACACCACCTTCGCCTCTCACACTAGCCGAAGCACCGCAACACCTTCCACATGCGCCGTCTGGGGGAACAAATCAAACCCTCTCAAATTCTCAACCACGTACCTTCTCCCTTCCCCGTCCCGCTCCGTCTCTCTGACCAGCCTCCCGACATCCCTCGCCTGCGTATGGACATTACAGCTCACATACACCACCGTCGCACACCTAAAGCTCAACAGCTGGTATATAAAGTTGTCGTCGCACCCCTTCCTAGGGGGGTCGATCACGAGCACCGTTTTGGCGGGCACAAAGTCGTTGCGGACGACGGCAAACACGTCGGCGGCGTCCCCCGCCCTGTAGCTGATTTTTGAGGGGGGGATGCGATTGATGTGTGCATTGTGTTTGGCCGCTTTGATCGATTCGGGGGAGAGCTCGATGCCGGCGATGTGGTCAAAGTAAGGGGAGAGCGTGATGGAGAAGAGGCCGGAGCCGCAGTAGGCGTCGACGAGGTGGGTCGGTGGGGTGCCTCGGGATGTAGAGGGGAAGATGGCGTCCCGGACGTAGTCTGTGAGCGGTTTGAGGATAGAGTTGTTGTTTTGGAAAAAGGAACTGGCGCCGTATTCGAATGTCCAGTCTCCGACTTTTTCGCGCACGGTGGCTTTGGGGTCTGAGATGCAAACGTGATGGTCTAGAGAAGCGGACAGCGCGTCGACGGGGTCTGTTTCCGGTGGTATAGAATCTTGAGTTGGTATGACGAGTGAATCGCGCAACGTAAGCGATACGCCCTTTCCGTATGTGTGAAGCTTGCTGTGTAAAACCATGAATGGCGCTTGACTCTAAAAAGGGAGTAGGGCTGACCGATAAATAGTTTCACGGATGGAGGGTAATGCGTCGTTTAAAGTTGGTGTTGAGATTGGACACTCCTGACCGCATAGAAGGCTAAGGGTTTCATCTCAAAACGCATCCCGGCTCACCTCAATGTCAAGAACCTTGTGTGTGCCAGCGGTGTTGAATCCGATTCTGAACCATTCCGGCTTTTGCACGACGCCATCCTTGACTTCTGCTTTTTGAAATCTGTATGGTTTTGGAGGAGCATCGAAATGTGGAGTAAGTTTTGTTCTATATCCGTACTCGAGTGGGGAAGGAATTGTGTCTTGAATGACGGGGATGGAAGGCTGGGGTAAATCTGTCAGCAAATCAGCAACCGGCATGATCATTGCAAAGGTAAGATTCCGACCTGAACAGTTTTTGTATGCTTTAACAATAACGTCACGTTTCAATTTGAGCTGCTGTTTGTATGATAACATCTGGTATTGGCACCCTCCGCATGCGCCAAAGTACTTGCATTTGACTCGGTCATCATGTCTGAGTTCGAGATTGGGAGAGTTGATGTCAATGAGATGAGCATAGGAATGCAGCCTCCGGTTCCAATATACTCTCACACGGACCGTCTCTCCTGGTACACAGAAACGTGTGACGATGATCCAAGGACGCCTTTTGTAGCCGGTGGCGAGTCCGATGGCTTCGCCTATGGAGACGTATTGCGTCTCTTCCAGCATGGTACGACTGGAATAACTCACCTGTGGAACTCAAGCTGACAATATCCACGTCCAACACGTCGTCATATTGGTACGGGTTGTTGAAGCTGGCGCCATCTTCTATGGCCTTGTCGACGACATCCTTGCCGAGAACGGAGACAATGTCCTGCCAGAGAACGCCCTCTGCCGAATACCTATCGGGCAGCTCGAGATCTTTTTTGCGCAGCTTCTTGTCCTTTTGCTTGGCGTCGTGTCTACTGGGAGGCGCGCTCGATCGGGGTTTCTTGGCCGGTGGCAGATTGTGCTCGACATCCGGTAGTGGACGCACTTTCTGGGAGTCCATTTCGCCAAGATACGGCCTGAAAAGGAGCGGAGGGAGGCGGCGGCGCCTTGCTGCGTGGACGCGGGCGCTTGTGTGGAACAAGCGGACGAGGCGTCGGTGCATCGGAGTTGAAGCCGCGCCAGGTTTGACCCTGGTGCGAAGCGTCCACCAAATCCAATCTGCACTCGTTCTTTCCTCGGTTCGCCCATGCACAGGTCATCTCGTCAATCTCAGTATCGACTCAGTACTCAAGGATCACATCCCAGCTGTAATTTCTGTTGTTCAACTGCCCTGGATAACTCCGAGCGGAGACTATAGTATAAGAATCAGCAGAATAGCACGGAACATATCAGAAAAACCGCGGAACTGCACACTACTGTCCATACGTCCCCTGGCACACAATCTGTCCGTGTGACATTGCCCAGGGTTGTCTCGCGCACTGAACTCCATGTTCCGGCCAGGACCGAGGGCAGCCAAACAGGGCACAACATCAGGATATGTCATTGGCGCGTCTCGGCGTTTTTGTCTTCGACACTTTCATGAGACTTGGCCCACCCGCTCTTCTCTTTCTTCTCCGCGCTGCAAATGCTTCTCCCATCTTCTCACTTAGAAAAGGTATCGGCCACGGCTCTCCGATGCCTGAAGTAGGCTCGCCCGAGTTCTGGTACAAGATACTCGTAAGCGTCGTGCTCGTCCTGCTAGGTGGTGCTTTCGCTGGGTCAGTCATCTGTGTGTTTCTCCGCGCATCCTGACTTGATCTGCTACATCGTGCTGCCAGGCTCACGTTAGGCCTTATGGGCTTGGACGAGCTGCACCTCCGTGTTCTCGCCGCCTCGTCCGATGATCCAAGTGAGAAGGAGAATGCCAAGAAAGGTCCGCGCCCGCGTGTGTGTCATTATCATGGCTTAATACGTCATAGTTCTCGAGCTTATGGGGAAGGGCCGTCACTGGGTTCTTGTCGTGAGTCTCAGTAGCTTGCTGGCGTATCTCTTCCTTTGATACATCATCAGGTCCTCTTGTTGGGCAATGTCGTACGTTGTCGGGGTTCCGTCACCAAATCTAGGGTGCATCTGACTGTCGGAAAAGGTTGTCAACGAAACCCTTCCCATTTTTCTGGATAGCGCTGTATGATATATCTGCTCATCCTGTGCACCTTACTGATCGAGTTTCTTCAGCTCGGCGGAGGCATTGCCGCTATCGTGATATCTACTGTTGCAATCGGTGCGTTATTCATAGCTATTTATTTAAATACCGTTCTTACGACTTGCAGTCATTTTTGGGTATGTCCTTGTTGCTATCGTCCCTTTTGACTGTCCGAGGCATCTCCTGACCTACAGAGAGTACGCGTGATCCACCTTTGTGTTGTACGATCTATCCTGATCGTTCATAGAATCATTCCCCAAGCCGTCTGTGTTCGATATGGCTTATCTATAGGCGCCACCTTTGCGCCCCTTGTCCTTGCGCTGATGTATATCTTCGGTGGGTTTAGCGCGTCGATCCTTGTGCCTTGGTTACCATGCTTCGGAACAGCTCCCATCGCCTGGCCAATAGCAAAACTCCTTGATCACGTGCTTGGCTCGAATGAGCAACACACCTACAAAAAGGCCGAACTCAAGTCGTTCCTGCAGTTCCATCGTACGGGCGAAGAGCCGCTGCGCGATGACGAAATTGCTATATTGAACGGTGTCCTCGAACTCAACAACAAGAAGGTAGAGCAGATCATGACCCCATTAAAAGTGCGTCTCACGCATGCAACATTCGTCCTTTTTAACGGCCGATTAGGACACCGTCGTTCTCAGCTCCGATGCTATTCTTAACCACGCTGCTGTGGATGCCATGTAAGAATCTATTATTTCGTCATTGATCGACTTGGGTTTGATGAACGTGGCAAGCATGTTGAGCGGTTATTCTCGGTTTTCCCGTCCACGAGCCTGGTAATCCCACGGCCTTCATTGGCCTATTGTTGATTAAGAAGGTGAGTACCGCATGTGTCCATTTACGTTGCACCTTATCGCCCTTATCTAGCTCTTGAACTATGATCCTTCCAAAGCATTACCTGTGTCGCATTTCCCATTGTCGATTCTGCCAGAGGCATATCCCGATATCAATTGCTTTCAGGCGTTGGACTATTTGTGAGTCGGGGTGTGCATGAGTATGGATGTGTGCGGTTCTGATGTTGGTGGGTTTGGTGGTGCCGTTTAGCCAAACTGGCCGTGCCCATCTCCTTCTAATTAGCCGTAGTCCTGGAAAAACCAGCGGCGCTTTGGGTGTGGTGACGCTTGAAGGTGACTCAGTTGACATCCATCGTTGTAGCATCGCTAATCATTGGTTACTGTTGGCCAGACATCATCGAGGTGATTTCTCCATCGTCGACTCTTTCCAGAACCAGGATCTGCTGACATGATATTCTTATTCTCAGGAAATCATTTCTGAAGAGATTGTCGATGAAACGGATCGCTACGAGGACAACCAGAGCAAGAAGAGGGCCAAGCGGATGATCCCGTCAGCCGTGATGAGGGGGTGAGTCGTGCTGTTATCGTAGCGGGACTTGTTTTCACGACGACGGTGGGATGTGTCTGGTTAGAATCGTCGAGCGTGTCGCCAAGCGTGGAGAGTCGATTGGCGAACGCACGCCCCTCTTGAGCAATCGTGCCTCGCCTGCGCCCATACTATACAATGGGGAGTGAATTGTACAATGCTGTCAAGCACCAGTCGCCTCTTGCATTTTGAAAATGAAGTGTAGGTGGCTTTGAAGGTTCCAATGCAGGGTCTTGATAACTGTGTTTGTGCTCGAGTTGGATGTACTTTTGTCTTGTACTTGTCTTGAGTGAGATCTTGTAGTGTGGAGGGAAGGAAAGGTGATGCTATGTTATTATTGTAGACAAAACGTATTTGCCTACCATTCTTTTGCAACTGAACAAGCTAAAACACCTTGTTGACAAAGGGATGTATACATCACCTCATGGCACACGAGCATTTGACAAAGAAACAAATGTCGGACATTGTACAACACCAAATGGTGTAGAATTTATCTAGAATCCTTACAATGCATACTGCAGACAACCTGGTCATTCGGCTTACTTGGGCAGTCTCGCTGCAGCTTACATCGCCATGGCGTCATAGTTCGGGCACAACACTGCTTTTCACGAGCTGAGTGTCTGACTTTTCACGGACGCTGGCTGAGAGGTAAATTGGTCAAGGGGTGGTGAATTCGTGATGTGTAACTACACGACGCCGGGCGAGATCGTGAGCCAATCCCGCCAGTGAGTACTGAGTCTCTCCTCAAACTGTTACAGGTATAATGGTGGTCATTTATGTATATACATCATCGCGAAAAAAATCAAAAAAATCAAAAAAATCGGTTCTCCCAATCGCAGTGTCTCGATAACACATGCACGACGTTGAGTCAGTGGGGGGCCTAGTTTCGTACTTGACTTGCATTTGTCGCATCCAGTTGTCTAACTTTGGCCTGTCCATCGGTTATGATAATCAGAGAAGGATTTGGCTTAGTAGACGGGACGTACCTCCAGCATGAACAGATGTGCGTCGAATGAGTTGGGAGATAGGCCGCGCACGCACGAGGCGAGCTTGTAAAGGTAGTCCTGAAGAGAGGGATAAAAAAAGTTGGCGATGCAGCAATGAATTTGGCAGAAGCAAGGCAAGCACGGTACCTTGTTAGGCCCTGAGGGACCGACAGACCGCCATATTCGATCTGCGACGAGGTGTATAGATTCGGATCCTACTATTGAATTGGAGAGATGTTGAAGTTAGGAAAGGGGGAGGGGGGGGGGGGATAGGGAAGGAATCGACACACTGAAGGAAGGATTGTCTTTCCTGCCTACGTAGCACTGACCGGGGGAGGGTTGGACTTCACTTTATTCTGGGCGAACAATAAGACTTACGTATGCCTAGTCACCGATTCAGAATGAAAAGTCAGGAAAGGAAAGGAAAGGCGAAAGGGGGAGGGGGACGTGCACCGTGTATAATGACTCGTCCTTGTTTAGTATCCGGGTCGATACCGTATATGTCTAGCGTCTCTAGAGTATATCCGTCCTAGTTTGATAAGTCATTTGCCGAGACCGAGAGCAAAAAAAACAGAAAAGTAAGCGACCTTTTCTCGGTAGTCTTAGCAGACGGTGAGAAATTTCTCCCACCATAAAAGGTCGGGCCCTCACCTAGGTAGTCGCGCACTTCCGAGATGTACGCTGGGTCTATGGTATATGCAAGCCCTGTGTCCAAAGGGTCAGCATAAAGAGGAACTCTGTCAGCTTGTCGGGTGGCTGGATGTAGACTTGCCCCACACGATATCGTCTTCTGGAAAAGGGTCCTTGGCATGCCCTCAGAATACCGTTGAATTTAAATTTAGAGAAGACGCTTACAGAGCTTGAGAACGCGTCCCAGTCTTCTTTGGGTATCAATGTGACAACTCTTCCAGGATTCTAGAATTCAGAAAAGACAGACGTTGGATAGACAGATGGGTAAGTGTCAGGTGCGTGCCAAGATTGATGGATGCACCTTCGATGCTCACCTCTGGCGTGCCACGGTGGTCATGCGACTGCTGTGCAAACCGGCGAACATAACCTTTCACAAATCCTGCGACTAATCAAGGTCATGCGCCAGATCGAGGTATTCGGGGAACGTGATCCGCGTACCTTGGTTGATAACGTGTGGTGGGGGCTTCAATTCGCCCAGAACAAACGTGGTACACGATTAGGTTATGAGATGCGTATTCATAAGCATGCTTACCTTGAATATCAGGGATCCGTAGCCAAATACGATGTAGCGCGGAATGGCTGTTGAGATGGTCATATTGCGGTCGTTGGGGCTCCACGTCGCTATTGAAGTCGAGAAAGTGAATGTTCTTGGCGGATTGGTAATGTTAGCGATATGTCGCCACCGTTGCGGCATGTTCCGACTGGTTGTCAACCACTCGCTCGCTCACGTGCGGGAAAGGCACGCTTACTCGGTTTTCTCGCTATTCATGAATTTGAATCGATATTTTTCAGCGATAAATCCTTAGGCGCCGGTACTACCGACCCCCTCTCCGCGGACAATGGCGCTGAGATTGACCAGGTCTGCGATGGGAACGCGGGAACGTGCGGATTGCCACTGCAGTGGGGCCGCTAGTAGATGTCATTTCCGGTGGTATCCGCCAATATTGTGATAGGAACACTTAGGAGCGGGCTGGCCCGGCATGTTAGGTTCACCTTGTCGTCATGTCCTGATTTCAGCGGCTATCAAGGGTGTCTCCCGATAGACAGTCAAACGAATCAAGGGTGTAGGGCTCCAGAGCGGCGCACGTGTAGGTGATACACTGGCTGGGCGCAGGAAGACAACGTGCGCTGCCAATGCGGCCCGACTTATCCTATGCCATCATCATGCATCACTTACAGCCACTGGCAAGCATTGCATGCGTCATAGCTACGTGTTCCACAACACTCACAATTTAGCGTTTCCGATGCAGCCTCGTGCAAAACAGGATCTCCGAGGGATTTTGGGACAACGTTCCGACTACAGCGCATGGCGAACCGCGTCGCAATCGCCATGATTACAATCATTACTCGAAGCCTATTTTTTCTATCGCATCAGATGGTTACGGAGCAAGGATCGCATGGCACGAAAACATGGATGGCACAATGCCGTTGTGTATCCACATCCACATTGCAACGGGTCAGCGTTTTGGATCTACGAACAAGTCGCCAAAGATTATCAAGGGGGTCATGCCTAGGCGAGTAAGCGGCTCAATTGCTAACGACAGGCAACCCTGTGTCATACCCGAAAAGGCAATGGTCTTGAGGGCGGATCTAGGATGATTGGTGGCTGTGGACATGCGCTTTTAAAGGAGGCTGACCTGCCCAGGAAACGACAAAATCCGCCCCTCCTGCCCCTAACGCCTATCAAAAACTTTACGCATGGCTTTGGCCACCTACACGATCCTCTCTACCCAGCCGGCCTCCTTCTTCGGCTCTCGCTACTTCACCGCTTCTCGCCCTCGCCCTATCCCAAACTCGTACTGGGCCACACCATTCCTTCTTGCATGCGAGTTTCCATGGGATCCTCGGGAGCAATACAGCCCCAAGATAGATGCGCTCCTCAGGACAGGTGTCCGCACATTCATTGACCTGACAGAGCGTGGAGAGCTTCAGTCTTACGACCAAGTCTTGGGAGAGCGGGCAGTCCTGCTGGGGATAGACCCCTCTACGATCGAGTACCACTGCTTCCCTATTCGGGACAGATGCCTGCCTGCATCTCCGCAGCTTGTACAACAGGTCATGTGCGTGTTGGAGGATAATGGGCGCCGGGGCCGGATCGGTGCCATTCATTGCCGGGGCGGTGTGGGAAGGACAGGGACGCTAGTCGGCTGCTGGCTCGTCCACAGCCATATTGCTAAAGACGGACGGGAGGCACTCGCCATCGTCGATACGCTATGGAAAACAGTGCCCAAGTCGAAGCGCATCACACAAAGCCCCGAGACGGGTGCGCAATACGATTTTGTACTCAAGTTCAAGCGAATGGATGCTTATCCCATTGCGCCGGTGGCCTAAACCTGCAAACGTCTCTTCTTACACCTCGATGGTCTGGTGTAGATTTCCTCTATAAGGTCTTTGGGTTGGGTCTTCTGTCTTCTGTTTCTTTATTTTTCTGAGTTATTTGTCTGTATTTTGGGCATATTTGGGTAAACATGGTGTACTATAATGCATAATATATACAAACAGAGCATTGCTTGATCATTTGCACGTCTTGTCTTCGACGTAACCCATGAGTCATCGCCATGGTGACAAGACTCGTACGAGGTGGGACAAGAGGCCCGAGGATTATGCGCGTCTTGAGGATGCGAAAAGTGAAAAAAAGTTGTTGACAGGTACATCGCCCTGCTTTGTATTCGGAGGTCTTGTGCTGACCGGGTCACCATGAACAGGGTATGGGCAGGAGTCTCATAAACACGGAGACGACCGTGAACACTACAGGAGTATGCATAATTACGATGGTGATAGTCATCATCATCGTTATCAGCACGATCACCATGGAAAAGAAAATGGGCGAGGTTACAGCAATACAGATAAACCGAAACGTGTCACTGGATATATGCGTGGATGGGATGACGAACAGGACGAAGCAAGCAAATGGAAACATGGTGGTAAAGAGCATAGAAAATTTTTCGCGGATGAGGCATGTGTGTCCAGTTGTTTTTGGCGAGCATGTGAATTAACTTTCTTTGTACCAGGATTACGGGAAGCATAGTCGTTCAGACGGCAGGTATCGTGAGTTTCAGGACAAAGATCATGCGGGTGACGACGTTGAGCGGCGTCATCATCACGCCCGCGAGTTCCGATTTGTACGTATATGGCCATTTTTGACCAGGGTCTCCGGGTTTCACTCGTTTCCTCAGAAGCATGATGACGGTTCCAAGTACAGCGTGAGAAGCGAGCTCTCCGCGGGTGGGTCCTTGTTTGACCAACGTCCAAACGACATGGTACGTTTTGGCTCGCCCCGCTGTATGCACAACTCTAACATTCGAAGGTTCGCATTTATACTGTAAATCTTTGATGTTCAACGATGGCTTTGGCGGTTTGAACGATTCATGTATGAATGTTGGAAACGTTTAGGGTGACGATCGACGTCGGCCACACAGATCCGGATCCGGTGCTCGGTTGCCGGATGAGAAAGGAGATTACAGATCGCGCGATCACAATGACAAGGGAGATGGAAAGCACAAGGATGACCATCTTCACAAAGTAGTTGAGCGCGGGCGCCGACGTGAAAGATCTCCGACCTCCACGTCGATGCGATCAAGTCGGGATGAAAGCAGCAGCTCTGCCAAGTCCGGAAGCTCTTATCGTGATGCAAAGAGATCCAGGTCACACTCTAGCGACGATATCGAGAGTTGGCGAAGAAGTAAAAGGGCAGGTGAACGTTCGTCTCATGGGTCTTTTAAGAGGAAGGACGGGAGGACACGTAGCAGGAGCGCATCTCGATCCTCTTCCGACGAACGTGAAAGGAAAAGGAAGAAGAAGGACAAATCCAGGAAGAAGGACAAAGATAGGAAGAAGGACAAAGATAAGGAAGAGAGGCGAAGCGTTCTTACTGGCAAGAAGGTATGATTTGATTCTGAACAGGTACAAGTTCACTCATTGTTTTCTTCAGATAAAATTGAAAGTCAAGAAGGATAAGGACGATCATGAGAGAGATGCGAACCGTCGGGAGCTGCTCCAGTTTCTGAACTCTGCGTATGAGTGATTGATATTGATCAGGCGTTTATTTTCAACAAGCTGTGTCTTTTTTCAAACAATGGACTTTCGTGACATTTTTGTGCGAGAAACTCTCTTGTCTAGAGGAAATTTGGCAGCCTACTTGTTGTAAATGCTTTAATTTTTTCCTCCACAGTAGCAGGTGCAACTTCTTTGTACCCCAACGGAGCAACAGCACCGGTTATCAAATGACCTGAACTATCAATTTTTTGCAGACTTACTAAATTGAAATGTCGTGCTCGCACAGTCCCACCGTTGATTCCCGGAGGGTTGAGTTAGTGTGATGCAAGTAAAAGTTCAGGAACACTCGTTATGTCATTCTCTTTGTTGAGAAAAAGGCAAGTCTCTTCGACCGCATACTATTCAATTAAGGCTCGTGTGGCTTAATGCTGTGTCAACAGCTTGTGACAAGAGACCGTCATAAGTTTGGAACCGCTGTATATTGCTGCCGATTTTTGAAAATAGTAAACAATCACTTATCCCCGATAAGCGAACTTCGCTGTCAGTCGAGTCCAGCAAGGACGGAGATACGAGAAGGTACTGCCAACATTCCTACTTGAGCAAGTCCTCCATGTTTTAGGCACTATCGAGAGCAAGCAAATCGAATATGGGGCCCAGTGTATTCATCACCGGGCTCGTGATTGAGCGAAAGCCGTCAAGAATTTAGTGCATCGGTTTTCATCCACTAGGGTAACTTCCGCGCCCCAGTCACGTAATATCCCCACGAGTTGGTGCCAGTTGATACGCGAATTTGAATTTTTACAGGCTAAATTTAAGGAAAATCAACTTGAGACCACTGACGCTCGTGACGGTGGCATACTTGTGTAAGGGCAGACTACGCAACCATGATCGGGTGTCCTTTGTAATTCAGGTGAGTCAATGCTCTCAACTGGTATAAATACGTAAGGTAACGACGTTTGTACGTCCCCTCTAAATCCGCTTCAAATGGATGACGAAGTGGATTCTTTCAGCTAATAATCCCACCACAAAGATCGACGATACCGACATGAAGGACGGTACAATCCAAAGAGCATGGTTACTTGCGTCATCCCCTATTCAACGCTTACCTGATGAAGTGTTATCGCATATCTTCCACCTTTGCATCTCCCGCCGCTACGAATCGAACGAAGCACATATTTCACCCCAATTTTTCACGCACATCTGCAAAAGGTGGACGGCCGTTGCACTCTCGAATAGCGCCTTGTGGTCCAATATTATCATGGCATTCCCCCTGACCCGCGCACAACTCGTAGAAACGAATATTTTGCTGCTCAGATCGAATACGCATCCTATCGATATACAACTCGATTTTCGTGATCCACTCTGGGACTGGGAAGAGGACGCGCACCAATTCGGTTTTCTGCAAATGTCCATGGTTATCCGAACGCTCCTTCCTCACGTGGCGCGCTGGCGCAAGCTAGTGGTACTGACGGACACCTGGCTCCCAATGTTCTCCCTACTGTTGACGACTAGTTGTTCTGTCGAATCTGCTCCAATGCTCCACACGCTGAGCCTATCCCGCTGTAATGCCTATTTTGCTGCCGCCGGGGAGACGTTCAAGCCGGAATCACTCAAACCTCCACTGAAACTTTTCGGAGGCACCGCATTGACCGAGCTCCGCCAGGTGTCGCTCGTGGGTGTCCATATCGACTGGAGTCGGTCCCATCTCGCCAATTTGCATCAACTTGAACTCAAATATCATGCCAGCGATGTCATGCCGTCATTGGACGAATTTTTAGAAATGCTGTCCGCTTGCCCTCATCTGACGAAGCTGTCCATCATAGGGTCCGGGCCCAGATTAGGAGAAGAGATGCAGCCGCTCGACACGGGTAGACGCAGCCAGTCCCCAGCAGCGGCCCCCTCGACGATCACGCTGGAGCGTCTTACTCGCTTCGCCTTTGGATTCGTTGACGTGAGATATGCCGTTGGCCTGCTATCTTTGTTCCGGTTCCCAGCACTCCGAGAGCTGGAGATAGAAGACGTTTCATTTACGCTGAATCCATTTGAGGAACGTGACGCATCCGCGGTATTAAAGTTCCTGACGGGCAATCGGCAGCGCTCTGACCCCGCAGCACTGGCAGGCATCCCACTGGATCAAATCATCACTCTCGAGCTACGGGGGCTGTGCGCAACGGAGACCGAATTTGCGGCCTTGTTCAGCCACACGATCGATTTGGAGCGTCTTGTCCTGAGCGATACCAGTGACGAGGCCATCCTCTCCTTGGGTCGGCGGGGTCACAGCCCCGACGTCCTTTGTGCGGACCTCAAAATACTCCACTGTCGTGACATAGGTTACGAGATCGTGGTGGATATGATTGCGACTCGCAGCGTCGTTGGCACGCGAGCGCTGAAGGGTATTGTATTGGAGTACAGCGGAGGAGACGTGGCACTCCCTCAAGAGAGTGTCGCCGCTTTGGCGAATGCGGGCGTTGAGCGCTGTGCACTTTACACAAATGGTAGGGTATGCCAGGAAATTTCCCATCGTTAATAATGATTAGTACTTCAGTCCTCGCTCAATAATCAACTGCTCTCGGTGTTTTTGCAAATGCTCTCTTTGCAAATGTCGGACCTGGCATTGGCGCTACTCATCCCATCCTCCCTGGCAATGTGTTCAGAGGTTCTTGCGCTGGTGACAACGGGAGTTAGCAACGATGCAGGGTCGATTAATGATGGTTAAATCAAACATTCCAAGCTAGTCTGATATGGAGAGTGGATCAGCTGACCCGCCTGACGATCCCCGTCGGTTATAATTCATTACCGGCCCGTGCTACCCAGGCTGACCGGGTATATAGCCTCATGTCGACGGCTGTCAAGTACCGTTGTCATTGCCTTGACAACTTCAGGGCTACGAACTCAGCCCCTAAAGCATGAATTTCGCTTGTAGGTCCTTTGCGATTGATGAGGACAAAACGGCAAAAGACATGGATGGCCTTACCACAGGGTTGGATGCACCCACCTGTGGCTTTTGTTTGTACTTGGATCGCAGGATATTGCTGTGAAGATTTAGATGAGCAGTTCACGCTTCTCATGACCTACTTACCGGACCGACTCCAATACTTGATCATAGGTTTGATTGGGATTCTCCTCTACGTTAGCATCATCATGAGTGTAGCAATTAACATGGTGCACACTGACTCAGGGCCTTGATCAGGCCCTGCTAATTTGAGAAAAGTCGTGGAAAAAGGGGGGGAAAAAGGTACACTTACGTAGCTCATTGCGCCCACATACATTCCGCCTTCGAAAGTATCGGCACTGGTTTCGTCATCCTTGCATGCCGAGAAGCAAATCTGAGAAGGCAAAGCTCCTGGCCATGTTGGCAATAACAGCATATGCTAAAATCGTACTATATCAGCCGGAGGTGGCTCATGGCGTCTCGCCCGCTTGCTGATATGTGTCTTTTTGACACGCCCATGGGCAGAATGCTGCGGAGAAGATATGTAAACCATTTCAACGTCCCTATACCGCCAGAGCGCACCAAGTATGGTAAATCTGACAAGTCAACATGTCATGATGTGAAGTCATGAAATGATCGGTAAAACTTACCCAGCACGGTACCGGAATGGCAGCACTGGAAATCATTAGAAGCTGGGTACCTTCGGACAATAACGCAAACTCACATCAAATACACCCTAAATGCGAATTCTTGAGATGACACTCCTCATGATCAAGGGGATAATGAACTAACCGTCAATCGACAACCAGAGGGTAATGGTTGGACCTATACATGTATTGTATTGCATGAGATGGGAATCGAGGGGGTTTTGAAACACTGTACCAAGATCTGGTGTAATTCCTGGGAAACAGCGTTAGCTGTAGTAATAACCCACGGCAAGTTGAGACTACTCACATTGTCTATAATGTCACCACTCTTCTGGAAATCTACTGGGAATATAACTACACAGCCCCGTTGTCGATAACCGTATACGGAAATTACGGAGACTTACCTTCATCTAGTCCATCTGCTTCTTCTTCGTCCTCGGACCGTTTCTGCCCTCCATGGCCTGAATCTATATTAGGAATAAGCAAGTAAGTTCACGTTTTGATATCAAAACACACCACTCACAATGTATGAAAAGCGAGTCATGAGGTTGGGCGCCCTCAACCAACCATTGCATCCCTGCAATCATGTTTTGGCGGGTCGGATGAAGCCTAGGCTCGTGGCTCTCGTCCGTCATCAACATGATTTGACTCGATCTATATCCATAATTTTCTTTATACTTGCATGTCAGCGCGACAACGTGAATCCGAAATGATAGCTCCCTCGTACGCATTAAGAATTTTCGGATGTTCAAAGCATCGTTGACGCAACCTTTCAATTGATTTCTTTGTCCTAGATAGTTGATACCGATCTGTGCGCGCGCGCGCCGTGAGTGCAAAGAAAAGAGCACGGTCAGACTGGACAACACTGACACACAAGGCTTTCCTCTTCCCTGTACATTTGGAAGATGTGAATCGAGAATTTGGGAGTGCCAGACCAAGGGATTTGAATATGCCTTCTAGTGTATGATCGCGTAGCTCCCTGTAGTGGTGGAGTCCTGTTCGGTGCATATTGGCTTGGAGGAACGAGTGGTTTGAAAAGATGGAGCGGTGTGCTTCGTGGTCGTGGTCTGGTCCTTCACTGCTCCTTATTGACATTACCCGACTTCGTCCTCTTCCCCCTCCTTCCTCATGGTCTTGAGATATATCCCCTTTATGGTAATTTGACGCATAGATTGGCTTTACTGAAACCGCATAAGCCTTTGGAGGTGGTATGAATCTAACAGAACGATGGTTTAATCGCGAACGTGCGAGTTGGAGTGAGCCAACCGCCTACTCGGGAACATGAACTTCTCTATACGACTGTTAGTACTGTGTTGTTACGAAGGTTCAGACTTACAGAAGCGGTGTCATTTACAATTAGGATGGGATTGCAATGCGTAAAGGTGCCGAGATGGTTCAGGGAGCTCCCTAGCTGTGGACGTCGGCGTCCAACACGAGAAGGCCGAATATGGTTGCGCTGCGCATCGCCCGCGCGGCTATTCCTGAATCATTGGGCTAGTTCGGTCACACGCCCACCATAATGATCGATTGATCCGTCAGGTCGGAGTCGAGGATTCCCCATAAGTCAATCCCATTATCCGGATGTAGAAATGGCAGAGTTGCGCATCGTGCGCGTGTTAGTGGGGATATAAAGCAACCAGCATTATTTTTGGGGGCACTTGAAGGGATTTGGACCTGTGAATATCCGACTTGGGAGGATTTCGCATTCAAGCTGAACCAATTGTCCACTGCGATCAGGAGTCGCGCCATATTCTGGCGTTATGTAAATATTGACCGTTAACAAACGACCCGTTCACGCAACCCTTCAACCAACAATTGAACAGCTTTTATATTAGATGTACTAGTGGAGACAGTGCCCTTCGTTCTCGAGTTGATTGCGGTGAAGGAGTCACGCGATATGCCGATTTTCTCGCAGCAGGCAAGTTCAGATTATCAATGACTTGCTGTAACAATAACCGCTAGGCTGCTATATTACTATTGAACAACTCGAAAAGGCTCAAGGACTGTTAGACGCGCCGATACCTGACCTGATAGGGAAGAAAGTGGCAGGAAAAGCTCCCTCGACCGAAGTCTTTATCAAGAAGAAGAGTACGTCGCCAACGTCACCTTACATTCACTATCTGACATTTGGGAAAATAGTTCAATTCTACAACGATAAACAACGCAAGAACGGGGGCAACGAAGCGCGGTTTGTCGAGTCGGTCAAGATTGATCTTGCCGAAGGTACGTGTCATGTCGGGACTCCTTTTAGTTGCTCAGCAACTGATGATGGATAGTAGAACTGGGTATATGTGGGACCCTGTTTCCCGCCACAATAGGGCCCGTGAGAAGGCGATGACCCAAAAGGAAGGAGGACTTGAGTCAGACTTCATCCGCAACTTGTCATGCCAGACGTCGAAATTTATCTAGCGCAGGCTGGCGGGGAGTCGCCAGTACCCTTCAAGTTGCTCTCCATTCCCGAAAATGATGTTCGGCGGCTTGCCATCCGCCCTCTTAAGTGGCTGCGATTCGTTACGTTCTGTGTTTGCGGCGCACGCGGGGATCTTTTTGAATCGCCAACTAGTCCTGTCGTTAACTATGACAGTACATCATTATCGGCTTCATACTACTACCGACCTAATGGTAAAATTTCTTTATATATGCGACATTGTCACTCACCATGGTTCCTACCTCTGTACTGCAGAGGTCCTTGCCTTCATAGACCCTAATGGCTTAAATGGACGAGCAACGTCTACCGCGCGATCGGAACGTGGATTGAGCTTTATGGGACGTATCATAGAGCGGGATGGGGAGAATTGCGTCGTCACTGGTAAGAGGAAAAATGTATGTGAAGCAGTACACATAGTCCCTCTGAAAAAAGGCGATGAGGTAACATTCGGATTGTTTCATGTATATATATTCTGATCCTCTATTCCAGTATCTCGCACTGGTTATTCGAGATCGATCTCATTGCTATGATGAAACAACAGTTGAAAATTTCGGGATTAATGCCGCTCAGAATGGAATCTTCTTGAACATGAACCTGCATAGGCAGTTTGCAGGTGCGGAAGTTGCTTTTTTAAAGGTATGTGAACCATTTTTATTCCATATTCGAAATGAAACAATTCAATAGATGCCAAATTTTGCTCTGAATGCCGATGACATACAATTTGAGCCAGGAGATTCCATTTCTGCGGATTGCATAATACTACACCGTCTCAAGGATGTGCCAATTGAGAGGTCCCTAGTATCATTCTTGGCACCTGGCGTAGCCCTTTCCGAACCGCACGCCCAAGTGATGTTCGAGGGAACAGGACACCTGCAACCTCCTGCTGTGATTCTTGATTTCATGTACGGCGTTGCCGCCTACAAACGCTGGAAAAGCTTGCCTAGTCACACTGATATAGAGAAATACAGGGAGCACTATGCATCGGTTCTCTCGAATCCCAATGATGGCGATCACGAACCTGACTATGAGTCCTCTTGCGATGCGGAAGGACCATGTGATCGCGAGAACACATTGGTGGATGCCATGGATGATTTGAATTTCGTTTTAATGTATTTGAGCGGGATCTCGCCGGAAGAGGCTGCTATGAGAAAGATCAAACGACTAGAGGAGGAGGAGCGTTTGGCTCAGGAAGCAAGTCGACACAAGGTGACCGAATGGGTGAAAACGTTAGCGCCAAGTAGTTCCTAAATGGCCGCGCACCACCACAATGGTCGTTTTTAGTCATGCCGGGATTTACAGCTGAGCCTGATATATCAGGCCAACTTTTGGGATACGGAGCGGACTCTAGTACTGGGAGCGTTATTTTTTGGGTACTTGGAATCCAACTGTATTGAGACTTGGAGTCCAATCAATATCAGATGTAGCGGAGATACATGGTGATTCACGTCTCCGCTTCCTACTAGTACCTGCACGCGCCCTGAACGCGTCAACGCCGCCTGCATGCCACACGATGGGAGGAGCTAAATACCCCAAAATCCACGGTAAGCATCGTCACCCACAACAAGTTCTAACCAGACTGCCCAAGGCTACGAACTGGTACAACACATCGGCGGAGGAGGCTTTTCAACGTGCGTCCGACGACGCTCGACCCTTCCTCGCACTGCCCAGCTCACCCAACGCAAGTGTATACCGCGCAGTCAACGTCTCCGACCACCGCGTAGCCGCGTGCAAGCTGATCGTGCTGACCCCCCAAACGACAGAGAAGGAACGCAAGACAATCGAAAAGGAGATTCGGATACATGCTGCCCTGAAGCATGAAAACGTCCTAGAGTTCATCACCGCCGCAGTCGTGGAAGCCGGTGGAAAGCACAATTATGTCCCAGGGATTTATATCATGTTGGAGCTGGCTGCTGGAGGCGATTTGTTTGATAAGATTGGTATGGCGGTGTCGTACCCATTGTCTTCTTCCCAGAGAATGGTGTCATGACCTAGTGCAGCTCCCGATGTCGGTGTAGGAGACGATATCGCACACTTCTATTTCAATCAACTTCTTTCTGGAATGGTATGGAACCTGCTGTAGTTTTGATGATGACTAACGTGGTGTCAGGACTATATCCATAACCAAGGTGTATGCCACCGGGATTTGAAGCCAGAGAACCTGCTCCTAAACGTTGTTGGGACACTAAAGATTTCAGACTTTGGCCTGTCGGCTGTGTACAAGCTCAAAGAGTCCGGACGGACAAGGACATTATCGGAAAAGTGTGGTAGTCTGCCATATGTTGCACCCGAGGTACGATCCTTCTTATCTTTTATGACAAGGACTTGATTGATCTCTTTGTAAGCTGAGCACAGATGAGCCATATCAAGCAGAGCCAGTCGACGTATGGGGCATGGGTGTTATTCTGTTTACTCTTCTAGTGGGCAGTACGTGTCTATCTATCATAATAGACAAATCATTGAATGAGCTGATCTAGATACGCCTTGGGATGAACCGACTACACGCAGCCCAGAGTTTTGCAGGTACTTAAGCGGCGAATGCTACAAAGATGCTCCCTGGGACAGGATAGGCAATGCTGCACTGTGTAAGCGTTCCAACCTCGTCGTTGGCCGTGCGCTTAATGCTCAAGAGAGCACTTGTATGTGGGATGTTGATTGTTGATCCTCAAGAACGCATGTCCATCGCGGATGTTTTCCAGCATCCTTGGTGTTCGCGGTAAGGTCTTCCACTTCTTAACATCGCTTGTGGAATCTGACAGCCAACAAAAATAATAGACCTAGTCAACTTGCAAACGAGACTGCGACGACTCTTGCAAACAAGCTCACCGAATCTCTCAGGCAAAACGGTGATCTCGGGTTGGCCAACCCAGATCTAAAGCAAAAAGAGTGCGCCTTCGTCGCATGCTACAATCAAGGCATGCTTACATTACGTTTTCCAGAGAGAACATGGACGAGGACGGAGACCAAATCATGGAACCTGCATCATCGCACAGCTCGCAATTTACACAATCTCTCTTGTTATTTGTACGTTTCACAAGTTTCCACCGCTCGCACGTTGACGTTACCCAAATATTTCTAGTCACAAACACAAAATGGTACTCGGTACATACCTCACCTAACACGATTCTATGCTTCTATCGGTCCCACGCTTCTCATGTCATTCATCCAAGAGAGTCTCGAAGCGCTCGGGGTCAAATTTAAAGTTGCACCCCAAAGGGAAGATCATAGCGGAATGGTCGTGTACCCGTTGAGGATAGGCGGATATGACAGGCGACGTATGATGTTCAAGGGGTGGGTCGAAGTAGAGGCGTTTAGTTACAGGGGACACAAGGGCAGCTTTTGCGTCATGAAAAGGGATGTGGTAAGTGTGTATCTGGATCTCGGGTCTGGATTGGGAAGCTGATGGTTTGGCAGGGTAATCCGATTTCGTGGCGACAGTTGTGGAAAGCCCTGATTTTGTCCGAGGCCGTTGATCCACACGTGTTGCGTAAGACTAGTGCGTGAATGCTGTACTATAAGGTTAATCGACCTTGTATGTCTGTGCGTTCAAGGTACATCTCTGCTAGCAGTTGATGATATGGTTTTGGCGCCTATTCTCATTCACTCTCCACCACCCTTGACGTCTTCTGGGTAGGAGCATAAGGTTCATGACGTTTTCAAAAGTCCAAAGGAAGGTGTCAAAAGGTGATACACGGGGTAGGGCGACACAGCACATTGTTGACTTATCGGACGTAAGGGGGCCTATCCAAACTCCGTCATCCCTCTTTCCCTTCGCCAGTCCTTTTACTAGTATCGTCTAAAGCAAATGGCACTCTTTCATACCACATTGCACCCTGAAAACTGTCAGTGAACCAATCAAATCGATGACACGTCAATCCTACGTATAGTTGAAACAGGAGGACCTTCTACAATGTTGATCGGAGTGCGGGGCAGTCGCATTTCATGCGAGTAAATAGTTTGATTGGCGTTACTTCAGGGCAGTGCGTTCCATCTTCTTTTTCTTGCTCGGGGGGTGAGCCGCTTCACATTCATCAATATGTCAATGCTATATATGCCTGTTCATTCTGCTGGTAAGACAATATCTTTAGAATCGTAATTTAGCGGGGAGGGTTTGGGTTGTTGAAAGCGCCAGCAGCGGGATGGATACGACTCACTTTGGGACGAGATCGTTCTATTAGGAAGTTTCGCCAAAGATTGAGTCAAAATTGACGGCCCATGGTTCCAGCCGAGCCGATGCATTCGATAATAGAAATCCATCAAAACACCAACTATCGTGATCACTTCCTTTGAGTTGGAGGTATAAATTGGCTTGACAGAAATGCTAGTACTGATTATTATATCTTGTCAGGAACCTACTTTTATGAATGGCCGGAGACAGACAATCGATGGTTGATAGAGCCATTTTCAGATGCTTACTTCGCGATCAATTAATGTATGTGGGGTGTCAGTCAAAGCTAAAAAAACAAAGCTAGAATGTTCCTTTGCTAATCAAGTTACCTTAAACTCTTGAGAAAGCAGAAGTGCGTCGCGGGTAACGGGCCGAACCTTTACTATAAGTGAAGCAAGTTGGGGCAAGGATTCCTAGAACATGATAGACTCGCTCCCTCAAATAAGTAGTTCTGAAACACAGCTGGAACCCCCCATTGGCACATGTTACTTCAAAACGTGAGTCCCAATACGTACTGAAGCAATCACAGTCTGCCAATATCGTTCTAGCTACGATTACAGTTTTTGGATGCGCATCTGACATTTTATATCTGCGTAACGCTGGTGAAACCAACAGATCCGGATTTCACCTCTCGAGGTGGCAAGGTCTATATTATTGCTGATGTCAATGGCACCGTCACCTCACCTATCATCGATACATTACAAACCTGTTCCTTGACCTTAAACGATTCAGCCGGCCAGTTGTCGGTCGTAGATGATCAGCCTGTTACTGGAACTGAACAGAAAAATGGAGACACTAGAATATGTACGCGTTTCCCTACAACTACTTGAACGTTCATTTCATTAGTTCTAGTCACAATTGACTTTGCGCGAACGATGAACATGTACAACAATAACGGAAATAGCGCATTTGAATTTATTGCTCGATATAGGGCGCGACTTTAGCATTACCGGTTACACTCGGACCAGGAAACAACCAAACGGCTTTGAATTGAAGCGTGATAGCTCTGTAAGGCAGCCGTGAGATGGTATTGATGGAAATGAATCATATTCGCAGGCGAAAAATTATGACCAGAACCCAGTTACAAATGCTTTCCTGTTTTCGTGACGAACAAGCTGGCAGTTGCGACAATCAGTATGTATCAACCCTTCCTATATTCTATTGCAGTAACAAAATCATTGTAACAGCTATAAATTTCTCTGCCTCGTTTTCCAAGGCGAGTTGTATTCTGCTCTTCAGGGTGTAATTTAGTGATTTGAGTCCGTTAGAGCTCAAGTGAAGGTGTGGCGAATTTTATCTCGACTTTTCAGCCGAGACTATGGCAAAAGCAATAGTGGGTTGGGGTTATTCGGATATCGGTCCTTGGTCATGCCAGTGTTCGGTCGTTGCTGACACATTGATATTGTACCTACTATTTTTTTCGCATAGAAATGTATGTGTTGGGGATGTTAAGTGGCAACATGCGCTGTAATCTGCGTGGCCTCGACTCAGGGCCATAGGGCGCCTTGCGATATTCCGCATGATCTGATGCGAGTAGATGATATTCTTGATGATGGATACTGTACTTCGCTCTGTGCTTGAATAAGGGTTCTCGTCTCCTAACAAGCGACCAAGGAGGTGGTCTAGCAATCAAGGAAGGAATTTCTGAAAAATGGACATAAGTAGGTAGGGAAAATTTAAATTGCGGGTGTTATAGTACCTGGCAAGCAAGGTCGTTCTTCAAATCCTCTCCTGGGCCGTACTGGAAAGAGTGCCAAAATCCAGGTTAGCTGAGTTCACTAGAAATCTGCTCAGATTCTATAAGCCAAAGGATAACAAATCATGAGACAGGCTAACATACTCTGGACATTTAAAAAATTCAGGTATCAGTTCTCGCACATCTCCACGAACGTCCGCGGCGGCCGACTGGTAAGCTCGTGCCAGATCACTATTGTCAACAGTTTACAGCAATGCATTGACTGAATCAAGGACGGAACCCGCCCAAACAGACGACCCGGGAGATCCCAATCTCCACCTTGCAGCGTCTTAAACATGTTCGTAAAAGGTGCCAGGCGTATCAAGAAGTGGCAGACAATCATTGACGAACTAAAATGCGTGCCGTAATGAAATGGTCCTTCATTGACGCTTTGGAGACTTGTGTAGCGCATCAAAGCGGCTTCACGCCTTTCATCCGTAAGGGCGACCATGGGTTTGGTTAAGCTGACGTGATATATGGATCAAGTAAAGGCAAAGAGGAAAGTAAGTCTTACTCTCGATATGTAATCCTGCAAAACCCAAACTAGAAAGACCTCGATATATGCAAACATGATCAAAGGGATTAGGGCTTACGGAAGACAGGATACTGTGTCGCATCACTAGGAGTACGACCAGGTATCTGGTTGAGGATGCTCAAATATGTGAACCAATATGCCATTGTGGCAGTGGGTTACATTGAATCAAAGGTAAAACCGAACGTTGCTAATTTCCCTCGCTTGCCATTTCCTCATTGCAGATGCTAATTCGTCGCCCCTGAGAGGACGATCTGACCCATTTTTCCAAGTAAAGGAGACTTGAGAACGTTGGGATTAATCGATTGCTCCGGTGAGTTGCGTGTAATGATTGTGGTGAGATGATGATCAATTTCTGACCTGCGCTTCTCGCTAACCGCTGGATGATCCACGAGCGCGAGCGCACACACCTCTGCTTTGATTGTAACCCTCTTCCCGGGTCGCTGCATTGAGCGTCTCTACAGCATTCCGCATCAGCTCAACCATCACATCAGCGCGAAATCCTCCAGGTTCTCCCTGTTCAGGTATCCGTTCAGAATGCTACTAGAACTGGACCCCGGTGAGCGAAGCAGGCGCGGTGAACGCGGAGAGCAGGAAAGGGGGGGAGGGGTGTTGGGATGGAGAGCATGGGGATGCGGACGAGTCGAAAGCGGGCTCGGATAGGCGAGAGGGAGAGTAGGTTGCTTAAGTGTAACATGAATGATGGGCAAGAGAGAGTGGCATCAAGTTGTGTTCATGTCGACGACGAACAGCCAAGGAGTTGGATCTCACAACATACTCAAACCTTTGCTTCCACAGTCAAGCAGTACATTCCTGTCTCTGAATTGCGGGTCTCATCCAAAATTACATTAACGAGACTCGACTCCCTGGTGACAACTGTGACATTCGCACTTGACACAAGGCCTTCATCATCATCGATCACGATATCAACCATGAACACTGGTGGATTTCTTAATTCCTCACAAGGAGCAACGGTGATAGGTAGCACATTGATGGAAGTCCATGGAGATTATGTGTGTTACTATTTTCACTGTTCATGTTTAAACTAAGACCAAGACTCAGAAGTTAATGTGTCTGTTGGCAATTCTGTGACCAGATTCCATCCTTGCCTCCTCCAATGCAATCCTAGTCATTACTTTACTGGACGTGAAGTATACCTGCAAGACTCGAGGATCATTTCAGCCCTGACACTGGCAATGGAAGGAAGCTTTTCCTTCTTTATTGGCCATGGGAGGTATTGGTAAGACACAAGATATGTCTCAAATTCATCCAACAACATGGAGAGTGGTATGTTGAATGCTTTATGACCTACAACTCTTCCATTGTCTGATGGTTTGGTTCCAAGGTTCCATGAAGTATTCTGGATTGATGCTTCTTCAGAAGCCATGATTGACCTGAGGCTTAAACAGATTGCAAAGGCAAACAATGTTGCTATGCAGAGCCCAATATTTCAGCTCATTCTGCTTTGGCCTGGATTTCTAGCAGACATAATTGGCTTATGGTGTATGACAATGCAGATGGAGGATATGAGGTGGTGGAAAAGTTCCTTCCACAAGGCAATAGTGGAAATATCTTGATCACAAGCAGGAACCAGGCATTGATGAGAATCACATTAAAGCAAAACTCACTTGAAGTTGTGGAGATGACAGAGAATGAGGCTATCATGTTGCTCTTGCAATCTGCTATGATTGACAATGACTCTGAGGACACTATGAAATTGGCCAGTACTGTTGTTTCAGAGTTGGGATATGTTCCAATTGCCATTGACCAAGCTGGAGCATACATCCATTCATTGAACTATGGTTTAGATGATTATTTGGAGCTGTATCATGAGAATTGCAAAGAGCTCATGTCAAATTCCCTTTTCAAAGGTTCATCTAACTATGGCAAATCTACCTATGGGACATGGGAAATATCAATGAAGGAGATTGAGCATAGAGCTACAAGGAATGATGGGCCAGAGTCTCTCGCAGCTAGGAGTGCAATTATATCCATGAACTGTTTGCATTTCTACACCATAACAATATATTGGAAGATATATTCAAAAATGCAGCTGAAAACTACCATAAGAGAGATATCCAGGAGGAAAATCAACTAAATTTACCATCATCAGTTTCACTGCTGGACCCCAGGATTTTGTTTGTTAGTGTAAAAGGCAAATGGGATAGGCCAAAATTTCAAAGAGGGATTCAAGTATTGTTGTCATTCTCTCTGATCAAGGGCAGCAACAAGTTGTACTCAATCCATCCAATGGTGCAGGCCTGGAGTAGAGACAGGATGTCAAGTACAAATGTGCCATCTGCTTATTGGATGTCAAGGGCTCTACTAGCATGTTCAATAGATCCTGAGAATCTTGAGAACCATGCTTTCTGTGCACAGGTCATTCCACATATTAGAGCAAGCAATGAATACAAATCATATGCTGAACAGGAGACAACAGATTTTGGTGATGAGTGCAAAAGATTTGGTCTTGCTTTTCAAAGAGCAGGGCATTGGAAAGATGCAGAGAAGAAACTGTACAAATGGGCAATGCAGATGATCTGGCAGAAAACTGGGAGAGAGTCATCTTATACTTTTTAATTGAAACTTGATCTGGCATCCACATATAGAATCAAGGCAGGTGGGATGGGAGAAGACTTCAGTTACTTGTTGTGGAGGCAAGGAAGGGAAAGCTTGGAGTAGACCATCCACATACTCTCACAGCAATGCACAATCTGGCATCCACATACTGCAATCAAGGCAGGTGGGATGAGGCAGAGAGAAGCTTGAGTTACTTGTTGTGGAGGCAAGGAAGGGAAAGCTTGGGGTAAACCATCCACATACTCTCACTGCAATGCACAATCTGGCACATACTGCAGGAGTCAAGGCAGGTGGGATGAGGCAGAGAGAACTTCAGTTACTTGTTGTGGAGGCAATGAAGGGAAAGCTTGGAATAACCATCCAGATACTCTCAGCAATGAACAATCTGGCATACATACAGGAATCAAGGCAGGTGGGATGAGGCAGAGAAGCTTGAGTTACTTGTTGTGGAGGCAAGGAAGGGAAAGCTTGGAGTAGACCATCCAGATACTCTCACAGCAATGCTCAATCTGGCATCCACATACAGGAATCAAGGCAAGTGGGATGAGGCAGAGAAGCTTCAGTTACTTGTTGTGGAGGCAGGGGGGGGAAAGCTTGGAGTAGACCATCCAGATACTCTCACAGCAATGCACAATCTGGCATTTACATACAGGAATCAAGGCAGGTGGGATGAGCAGAGAAACTTCAGTTACTTGTTGTGGAGGCAAGGAGGGGAAAGCTTGGAGTAGACCATCCAGATACTCTCACAGCAATGCTCAATCTGGCATACATACTGGAATCAAGGCAGGTGGGATGAGGCAGAGAAGCTTGAGTTACTTGTTGTGGAGGCAAGGAAGGGAAAGCTTGGAGTAGACCATCCAGATACTCTCACAGCAATGCTCAATCTGGCATCACATACAGGAATCAAGGCAGGTGGGGAGAGCAGAGAAACTTCAGTTACTTGTTGTGGAGGCAATGAAGGGAAAGCTTGGAGTAGACCATCCACATACTCTCACAGCAATGCTCAATCTGGCATCCACATACTGGAATCAAGGCAGGTGG